>CM070837.1:37161225-37163725 GCA_036326025.1 Chrosomus eos | reverse complement strand
GAGAGGTTATGTGAGTGATGTGAGTGGTGAGTAGGTGTTGTGCAGGTGAGGAGAGAGTGTATGTAGTGCGAGGTGAGTGGAGTGAGAGTGTATGTGAGTGAGTGAGTGAGTGAGTGAGTGGAGTGAGCATGGTGAGAGGAGTGTATGTGAGGAGTGAGTGTGTGTGAGGAGTTGAGTGGAGTGTGGAGTGTAGTGAGTGAGTGTAGAGAGATGAGCTGGTATGTGAGTGAGTGAGTGTGTTAGTGAGTGTGTGAGTGCGAGTGTGAGTGAGTGGAGAGTGTAGTGAGTGAGGAGTGAGTGAGTGAAGTGAGGAGTGAGTGAGTGAGGGAGGATGTGAGGTGAGTGAGAGTGTATGTGAGTGAGTGTGCGGAGGAGTGAGTGAGAGTGTATGCGAAGTGAGTGAGTGAGTGAGTGAGAGTGTAGTGAGAGGGAGTGATGTGAGTGAGTGAGGAGTGATGAGAGAGAGTGAGTATGTTGAGTGAGTGAGTGTGTGTGTGAGTGAGTAGTGAGTGTGGGAGTGAGTGAGAGTGTATGTGAGTGAGTGAGAGTGTGTTGTGTGTGAGTGTGAGTGAGTGAGTGTGAGGTGAGTGAGTGAGGAGTGATGTGAGATGAGTGTGAGGAGTGAGAGTGGAGAGTGTATGTGAGTGAGTGAGGTAGTGAGGGAGTGAGTGAGTGAGGTGTAGTGAGGTGAGTGGAAGGAGATGGGAGTGTGTGTGTGGATGAGTTGGAGCGATGTGATGAGTGTGCGAAATGAGCGAGTGAGTGAGCGATGTGGTGAGAGGAGTGATTGCGATGAGTGAGTGAGTGTGCGAGCGTAGGAGCGTGCGTGCGAGTGAGTGTAGTGTGAGTGAGTGTGGAGTGAGTGTGTGAGTGTGACGGGAGTGAGTGAGAGAGTGTATGGAGGATGAGTAGTGTGAGAGAGTGAGTGAGTGGGATGCGGAGTGATAGTGTGAGTTGTGATGTATGTAGGGAGTGATGAGGTGAGCGAGTGATGAGTGAGTGTGGAGGATGAGAGTGTAGGAATTGAGTGAGTGAGTGAGGAGGAGTGAGTTGGAGTGTAGTGTATGTGAGTGAAGTGTATGTGAGTGAGTGAGTAGAGAGAGAGAGATGGTTGTATGATGAGTAGTGGGGTGCAGATGAGTAAAGGGAGTGTATGTGATGTGAGTGAGTGGTGAGTAGTGTTTGTGAGTGAGTGAGTGAGAGAGGAGTGTGTTTGTGTTGGGAGTGCGAGTGTGAGTGAGAGTGTATGTGAGTGAGTGATGAGTGGAGTTGGTGAGTGAGTGATGGCGAGTGAGTAGTGGATGCGAGATGAGGTGGAGTGACGTGTGAGTGAGTGTGGCGAGAAGTTGAGTGAGTGGAGCGATGAGTGTTAAGTGTGTGAGTGTGCATGTGAGTGAGGTGGGTGGAGTGTGCAAGTGTAGTGAGTGAGAGTGTATGTGAGAGTGAGAGAGGAGTGAGAGTGTAGTGAGTGAGAGTGAGGGAGCAGTAGTAGTGTCGAGTGTGCAAGTGAGCGTGCGAGTGTGCAAGCTAGTGAGTGAGAGAGAGAGAGTTTATGTGAGTGATTGAGTGAGTGAGAGTGTTTGTGAGTGAGAGAGAGAGAGTGATGTGTGCAGTGATGAGTGAGAGGTGTGGAGTGAGTGAGTGATGTGAGTGAGTGAGTGAGTGAGTGAGTGAGAGAGTTTATGTGAGTGAGTGAGTGTGCGAGCGAGTGAGTGAGAGTGTATGTGAGTGAGTGAGTGAGAGAGAGAGAGTGTATGTGAGTGAGTGAGTTGGTTTAGTGAGTGTGTGTGAGTGTGCGATCGAGTGAGTGAGAGTGTAGTGATGGAGTGAGTTGAGTGAGTGAGTGAGTGAGTGAGTGTGAGTGAGTGAGTGTGCGAGCGAGTGAGTGAGAGTGTATGTGAGTGAGTGTGCGAGCGAGTGAGTGTGAGAGTGTATGCGAGTGAGTGAGTGAGTGATGAGTGAGTGAGTGACTGAGAGAGAGTGTATGTGAGTGAGTGTAGTGAGTGAGAGAGAGTGTATGTGAGTGAGTGAGTGTGTGTGTGAGTGAGTTAGTGAGTGTGCGAGTGATGAGTGATGTGAGTGAGTGAGTGAGTGAGTTGTGTGGTGAGTGTTGTGTGATGTGAGTGCGAGTGAGTGAGTGTGTTGGTGAGTGAGTTGAGCGAGTGAATGTGCGAATGGAGTGAGCGAGTGAGAGAGAGAGAGAGTGTATGTGAGTGAGTGAGCGTGCGAGTGTGCAAGCTAGTGAGTGAGAGTGTATGTGAGTGAGTGAGCGAGTGAGTGTGCGAATGAGAGTGAGCGATGGTGAGTGTGCGAATGAGTGAGCGAGTGGTGAGTGGCGAATGATGTAGTGAGTGTGCGAGTGAGCGTGCGGTGCGAGTGAGTGTGTGGAGTGAGTGTGCGAGTGAGTGTGCGAGTGAGCGTGTGAGTGAGAGAGTGTGCGAGGTGAACGTGCGAGTGAGTGTGCGAGCGAGCGTTGTGAGTTTGTGTGTGAGCGAGTGAG
>CM070837.1:37136225-37156225 GCA_036326025.1 Chrosomus eos | reverse complement strand
TCGCAAAATGATTGACTGTTTCGACTGGTGACCCCTGTGACCCCTGTGACCCCTGGTGACCCCAGTGGAAATGCAACAACATCTCAGAACAAAAAATGCACAAAAACTGCTTTTACAAGCCCATTGCACATTTTTTATTGAAAGTATAATCTATTGAGTGCAATTAACTAATCATCTACAGAGATCAAATCTCTGTATAAAATAATATGTGTTCTTTCATCAATTCTCAGGGCTTGTTTTGTTTGTTCCATGGATGGCTCAGCTAAACAGGAGACTATTAACTACTATTATACCAATGTCTGATTAAAACTTCTACAAATGTATAAACTGATCAGAGATCACTCATAGACGCTCGTTCACTGGTTCCCTGATCTCACTAGGCGAGTTTCCATCCACTCGTCAATGGAATAATCTGAAGTTCGGTAATAAAGCTCATGTGAATAAATGCTCAGTCGGGGATATTCAAATTAATTAACCAATCATACCATTGATCAGCTCTATTAAACTTGGATGTCTTTTTTCCAGTAATAAACCAACATTAAGTTGTTTTGATTGATACTGTGAAGCAGCTTTGATACAATCTGTATTGGGAAAAGCGCTATATAAATATATTTGACTTGACTTGAATAAAGCTGGTGAAAGTGTGTTTCCATCCAACGGCTTTAAAGCGAATATAAACCTGTGTAATGACGTCACATGCTGTTCTGCGATCAAATTAATATATCGAATTGATTTGAGACATTTTAAGGAGTTTTCATTAATTTTTGCACAACATTCAAACAAATAAAGTTTTGCTAGACAAAATGTATCGCACCATAATAACGTTTCCATCAGCGTTTATCGCATAAGCCGTATATCCATCAAGATCAAATCCCATGAGACCAAACGCATTTCATTTGAGTCCATATTCATGAAATTCAATCGAATTTTACTGTTTCCATAAGACATTTTTCATTCCATATCACTTAATGCGGATAAACACGTGTGTACGGAAACACAGCTATTGATCCTCATGATTCATGGGTTCACAGAGATCCCCCCCCCCAGCGGTGACATTTCTAAACGTTTTGAAACCGGTTTGCCATAACGAAGCCTCATTTACTGAAATCACGTCATTTTGGCGCTTTGATACACATTCGAACCACTGATTCAAAACTAAACATTCGTAAAGGTTTTGAAGCTCATGAAGCTATTCTGAGATCGCCCGTCACTATAGTGTATAAGTGTATAGGTGTATAAGTGTATAAGTGTATAAGTGTATAGTCATGCGAGTCAGTAGTGCTGTTACTATATGAAACACTACACTGCAAAAATGCTTTTTTTACTCCGTATTTTACTCTTGCTTCCAGTCCAAATATGTGAAAATTCTTAAAGGATAATTCGGGTATTTAGCACTTTGAGTCTATGTTCTAGTGTGCTTTGGATGAGCTAGAGTGGTGGACACAGAAATGTTGACGATGGGTCCGGTCTCGACTTTTTGACTCTTTTAGAATTGCCTCTGAGTGCTTCAGAGTGGCTGTCTATGGGCATGCACAAACATGTTTGTGCATGCCCATAGCCAAAATGTCGAGACAGGACCCATCGTCAACATTTCTGTGTCCACCACTCTAGCTCATCCAAAACACACTAGAAAATAGACTCAAAGTGCTAAATACCGGAATTATCCTTTAAGAATTTTCACATATTTGGACTGGAAGCAAGAGTAAAATACTCAGTAAGATCAGTATGTTCTGCAGATTGGCACTGTTCCTCACGAGTGGCGCTTGTCTTTAGGACACTGGTGCTGCCGTGTCAGGCGTTCTGTGAAGCGGCTCGGGAGGGCTGTGAGCCCGTCCTGCAGATGTTCAACGCCTCCTGGCCAGAGTTCCTGCGCTGCTCTCAGTTCTCCAACACCTCGGGAGCCGGCGCTGGACACACACCGCTCTGCTACACGCCGCGCCACGCCAGAGGAAAACTCTGTGAGTCCAGAAGCATCTCTGCAGATACTGGAACCACATGTGCAGTTCTGATGTTTGTGTTTCTGTGGTCTTCAGCGGTGTGCGGAGGAAGCGATCACTTTCTGTGTGCGACGGGAATATGTGTCCCTCTCAAACTAGTGTGTAACGGGTACAACGACTGCGACGACTGGAGCGACGAGGCCGATTGCAGTGAGTTTTCCTTCCATATGTGTGTTTCCTTTCCTTGTGTCTTCAGCTGCTTACAGGGATACCAGGGATGTTTGTTTTTTGCTCTCAATAAGTATTCTCGTCACTTGATAAACTTAAGATTGAATCACTGTAAGTAAGTAAGTTTAGTAAGTTTTATTTATATAGCACCTTTCACAGGTATAAGGCCACAAAGTGCTTCACAACAAAACATTTATATCATAAAATACACACTAAAAGCATAGACAGCACATGATCATAACAACCCACAAGCAGCTATTTAAAAGCCTGAACAAATAGATGAGTCTTTAGTCTGCATTTGAAGGCATCAACAGATTCAATAGAGCGCATAGACGGAGGGAGGTCATTCCACAACCTAGGAGCAACAGCCTGAAAAGATCGGTCACCTCTAGTACGATAGCGAGTACGTGGAACTGCCAGCAGATTCTGATCCACAGACCTCAGAGCCCGCATAGGGGTATAACGCTGAATCAGGTCACTAATATAGGATGGTGCCTGACCATGCAAAGCTCTGAAAACTAAAACCAAAATTTTAAAATTTATCCTATGAGACACTGGTAGCCAGTGAAGTTCTTTTAGGATAGGGGATATGTGAGACCTCCTATTTGTACGTGTCAGAATTCTGGCTGCAGAGTTTTGTACTAATTGCAGTCGAGAGAGCTCCTTCTGGTTTAGGCATGAGAATAAACTATTACAATAGTCTAAACGCGAAGACACAAAGGCATGAATGATAAGCTCCAAATCATTTCGTGAAACCATATTTCTGAGTTTTGAGATTTTCCTTAATTGAAAGAAGCAGTTTCTCGTCAGCTGCTTGCAGTGCTGCACTAATGACATGTCTTTGTCCAGGATAACTCCCAAATTTCTAAGACTAGACTTAGCAGACTGGCCTAAATCACCCAAGTGTTGTGACTGTAGTCACTTGGACTATTTTAACGTTGTCTTTAATAACTTTTCTGGGCCGGCAAGTTTCAGTCCCTCAGAAGCCTATGGAGGAGTGACCCAGCTCTCAGATTTTGGGTGAACTATCCCTTTAATAAACAAGAAAATGATGAGGAAGCGAAGGAAAACGTATTTGTACATTGGATAATTCTTGATCACTCGAGCGTCAGAGGATCTGCCTTTATAAGTTATTGAAGTTTAGTTATTTAAGAAATTCATAGTAAATATTACTTAATCAAGGTTTACACACACCTGTGTATTAGCTCCTCTGAGGTGTTGAAGATGTGTGTTTGGAGAAGCAGCGGTTCACACACAGTGTGAGATCTGATGTTCTTCTTCTTCTGTGGTGTGCAGCGTGTGCAGACGGGCAGTATGTGTGCGCCACCGGCCGCTGTGTCGGCTCGCATCTCCTGTGCGACGGCTACGACGACTGCGGCGACCTCAGCGATGAGCAGAACTGTGGTGAGAACATCAGATCAGTGACAGGAGACGTTACACACCTAGAGAATACACTCACACTGCACATGTACAACACTACATACAGTCCATCAAACACATTAAAACTACACAATTTGGGGACATTTAAGGCGAGATACGGCAGGCAAAAACATCACTGGTGAAAAAAAAGTCCGAAATACACATTTAGGTCTTTATTTTACTACACTTTGTCTGTTAGCGTCTGTAAATTTCTCATAAATTCATCAAAAGTTGTGGTTATAAATCATCACACACACCGTTAGAAAGCTCTCTCTCTCCTGTACAACACTGTCGCATCCAAATATGGTCATTTCCTGTTTATCAGCAGCCAATCGTGAAGGTAAAAAGGGGATTTTACTCTAAATGAGCGATCTCATTGGCTGATGCTAAATCTTTAAAATGACTTAAGTCTCAAAATGACTTTTCTCTCAAACTCAAGTCTGAAATCTCCACTTCAGTCGCAATACACACCAAACTCTCCAGTCTTGTTCCTAGTTATATTATGAAGACATTTAAAGAGGGATTTGTAAATATATTATTCCTAGCCTGATTTATATATAACATTTTATTCCAAAAAATATGACGAAAATCTTTTTTTTTAAGGTTATTGGCAGTATATTCTGATTTACAGGATAACAAAAGTAGATATCCATAAATCCCTCTGTAATTTCTCATCTAATATGTGAACACAATTAAAAAATAATTTTAATTGTGTTCACAATTAAAATTATTTTTTAATTGTGTTCACATATTAGATGAGAACACAATTAAAAAATAATTTTGAACCTGACTTTATCCGATACTCAGATTTTTTTTTTTATATATGCAAATTAGTGCATATTTAATTAGATAATGCCTCATTTGCATATTTGTCACTGAAGTTCACTAGTCACTGAACTTACTTAAGCTGGACTGTGATGCTATTTTCTTTTGGAAACAAACTTTGTTGCATTGTTTTCCTGTTATCTCTGTAAAGCTATATAAATAAAGAGGACTTCAGTAATGTTGACTTGAAGACACAAAACTTGGAAATAAGGGAGATCGTAGCAGAGGGAATAAATCGATCCTACATAAAACACAAGATAACACATAGACATTACGATCGAGCCTCGTGATGCAAAGTTTAATAACTTAACATGAATTAGCCAAACAGCCATCAAGAGATTAATTAAATGTTCATTCACAATAAAGCATTTACACTCCATTACATTAGCAACCATTACAACTATAGCTGTCAAACTGAACTTGTGAACGCGTGTGTTTAAGACATTCAGAGCCGATCGGTGAAGATTAGAGATGCACTGATGTGAACATTTTGTCCGATACCAATAACCGATAATTCTTTATATCTGAAAGCTGATAACTGATATATTGGTTGATAAATCTAAATCCAAGTTTTTATATCATTTTTGAGAGCCTGATTACAAAAACAAAAGTCTCAGCATTAAAAGCCTCGTCCCAAACACACAATTATAATGTTCTTGTTATGATGTTATGAAGCTGATATGACAGAACTGTATTTTCCAACATATTTCAAGCAGTTTAAAAGCATCATGTTGAACAGTCGCATCTGAATCGTCTCAGCTGAAGAAAATATACATTATTTATCATTTAACAGGGTTGCCAACTTTGGGACTTTGGCTGGGGTGAGACTTGCGCGTGGAGAACAATTTTGGTAACCCTAATTTTAAAAATGTCAGTCCTTGTTTACTTAGTATAAACCCTGATTTATGCAAAAAACTTAAAAATCTCACTCGGTGCGGTGTGTTTTCACACAGGGCCTTCAAGCGTGTAGTGTCGCAGCGCAGTTGCGTGGAGTACTTAGCTGCCTGGCTCTCAGGTGCTTTGTCTCTCTCGCTTCCAGCAGCTACCGCCATCTATACTCCTGAGAGTGAAGGGGAGGCAGCTATGTAAGTCCAACTCACTGATGGTTAGAGCGTCTCGTTGGCCAAGACCCTCATGCCACCTCCACGCGGTGCACCATGGCAAACTGGGTACCTTGCGGCCCCAGGCTAAGTGCATGAGGGATCTCGGAGTAGTCTGGAACCCCAGAGGTGTTGAGCTCATGGCCCACCGGCGTGTGGACATGCCCTGGCTCTCACCAATCCAGACCCCACCTATGGGTTAAATAGCAATATGCCATCTTGGCAGCAGGAGTTGGCAGTCATGGTGCGAGCGCAGCCGAAGGTTTCAGCTCCCGGTCTCCCATGGCACATAACTGAGCGGAAGAACCGTCTTACGATCAACGGTCAGGGATCAACACCCAGTTAGCAGGTACTGCGGGGCAACCCATCACTGCTCCAGCTGTCGCAGATTTGTGCTCCGCTGGTGCTTGCAGTGCTGGGTCCAGAGGTGGATGCTTTGTTCTGGGCATGCATTCATCCATTAACTTTGCCTCGGCGTTTGACGTTTCAAGCAACTACAATGGAATTGTCCGAAAAAAAACTCTCAGCGACTGGCAACTCGGGAGCCCCGTGCAAATAGGGGTGCTGTCGTTGCTCGGCAGGGCTCACGTCCTAGGCAGGCGCGTCCGGATCGTCAACCTGCTACTGCCTCCCCACTGCGCTTGGCATGTTGGAATGTCCGTTCTCTCGGGGTGACTTCCTGTCTTGACGGAAACCATCCTCGGAAGTCTGCTGTTATAGACAGGGAACTTCTACGTCTCAGGGTGGACATCGCAGCATTAAGTGAGACGTGTCTCACCGGAAGTGGCTCCGTACGTGAAGCTAACTTCACGTTTTACTGGACCGGCTATCCCGACAATGAAAGACCAAAGCATGGAGTGGGCTTTGCCATCTGCAACAAGCTGCTCTGTTTCACCGAAACTCCCATCTCCATCTCTCCCAGGCTGTCGTCACTGCGACTGCACACCACAGCGGGTCCAGTGACATTACTTTCTACCTACGCCCCGACCCTAACTTCGCCAGACGATCAGAAAGATTCTTTCTATCTCCTGCTGAGTGAAACGCTCTCCAACATTAGTCGTGGCCACCGCATAGTCATCCTTGGCGATTTCAATGCTCGTGTGGGCAGTAACACCAACGCATTGCCAGACGTGTTGGGTCCACATGGTGTGGGCTCAATGAATGACAATGGACAGCGCCTCCTTGAGCTTTGCGCTTCAAATAAGCTGTGCATTCCATCATCTTTTTTTGAAGGCTCTACATGGTCCAAGATGACATGGCAACACCCACGCTCTAAACGCTGGCATCAACTTGACCACTTGATCATCCAAAAAGCCCACCTTTAGAACCTCACTCATGTCAGGTCTATGCACTCTGCTGACTGTGACACAGATCATTCACTTGTGCGCTGCAAGATTAAACTCATACCCAAGAGAATCCACCGGTCTCGTCCAAAGCGACGTTCGACATCCTTGCAACCAAGTCAAAGGAAAACTGCCAACAATTCCAGGCTTCGCTGCAAGCCAATTTCGTTCTGTCCGCCCCCACCCAGGATGCTACATCGGCCTGGCTGCGCTTTCGTAATATAGTTACGGATTGCGCATTCTCCAGCTTCGGCAGACGCACCCGAAAACAGCCCGACTGGTTTAGGTGTCATGCAGACACTCTCCTTCCATCTCTTGTGGATAAGCGTGCGGCACGACTGGCTGTCAAACAAGACTCCTCCCCTCATACCATTGCTCATTGGAAACAGACCCGCTCAGAGGTGTAGCGCCTAACACGGGAGGCAAACACCTCTACTGGGAAAGCATCTGCAGGCATGTAGAACACTGCTCCGCCACTGGTAATATTGGTGGTATGTACCAGGGGCTAAAGCAAGCTCTAGGTCCGCCTGTGAAGAAGTCCTCCCCTCTACGATCCTCAACAGGTGAAATTCTCACAAACCTTGACGATCAGCTAAATCGCTGGGTGGAACACTACAGCTCACTGTATGCTGAGCCTGTAACAGCAAGTGAAGCTGCTATTGTATCTGCTGTTCCACAACTCCCAATCATGCTCGAGCTTGATAACAACACCACTCTCAATGAGGTTATACAAACCATCAGCCTCCTGAAGAACAACAAAGCCCCTGGTGTGGATGGGCTCCCACCTGAAATCTTCTTAAGTTGTGGCAACACACTTGCCGTGGAACTCCATCACCTCTTTTCAATCTGCTGGAAAGAAGGCATCATCCCAGACGAATTACGTAACGCTAACATGGTTACTCTGTATAAGAACAAAGGGGATTGCTGCGACTGCAACAACTACCGCGACATAGCTCTTCTCTCCCAGCCTGGCAAGGTCCTAGCCCGCCTCATCCTCCCACGCGTACAGATTATTGCAAATAGGATACTCCCGGAGAGTCAATGCGGCTTCCGTCCTGGTCGATCAACCATAGACATGATTTTCTCAGTTCGCCAAATCCAAGAGAAATGCATTGAGCAAGGTCGGGCAACTGGGCTGTCCTCACAAACGCTTGAAAATCATACAAGAATTTCATGTTCTTACAAAGGCAACAATACAGTTTGAGGGCTCTCGTTCTAAGGAATTTCCCATTTTCTGTGGTGTAAAGCAAGGTTGCGTACTGGCTCCAACTCTCTTTGGTATATTCTTCTCCGCTGTCTTGCGCCGAGCTTTCCCTGTCCCTTCTGGAGTGTTACTTCACACACGCAGCTCTGGCAATCTCTTCAACCTGGCAAAAACAAAGATCAACCGTGTCCATATCCGGGAACTGCTATATGCAGATGATGCCGCCTTCTTTGCCAATTCTGAGACGGAGCTGCAGGCTATGTGCTCCTCCTTTGCTGTTGCTTGTGAGGAGTTTGGATCGAAGATCAGCCTGGGAAAAACAGTGGTCTTCGCCCAACAAAGATGTGCTCTTTCCCGTAATCACTATCAACAACAGCGTACTGACAAAAGTCACAAAGTTCACTTATCTGGGTTCCACAGTCGACACCTCCAACAGTCTATTGGAGGCGAATTGGACATCCGAATTGGGAAAGCATCAACAACCTTCGGCAGGCTTAGCGAGAGAGTATGGAAGAACAACTCACTGTCTCTCCACCTAAAAGTCCAAGTTTACGAGGCCTGTATTTCTCAGCACTCTCCTGTATGGCAGTGAAACATGGTGCACCTACCGCAGACATGAACACCGTCTGAACACCTTTCACTTTCGCTGTCTGCGCTCAATTATAGGCATAACTTGGAAGGATCATGTTCCAAATACACTTATCCTTTCCACGACCAAGAGCACAGACCTCTACACTATGTTGTGCACCCGTCGCTTACGCTGGGCTGGCCACACCTACCGCATGGAAGAAAACCGGTTACCGAAAGCAATTTTGTATGGCGAAATGATAAGACAAGGATGTCCTGAAGCGTGACCTTCAGTCGTTCGGCCTTCCAAGCGAAAACTGGGAAACGCTTGCTGGTGATCGAGCAATGTGGCAAGCCTCTATAAGTTCTGGTGTCAAAAGATCTTGCCTGCAGTACAAAGACTTCCTCGACAGTAGAAGACTGAAGCACCATACCAATCGTCGTTCTTGACGCTAAGGGCCTGAATGAATAGAATAAAAAAAAACTAATAGAATGGAAACTCTTTTTCAAAATGTACAATTAGCTAATATATTGATTGCACTGTAAAAAAAAGGATGATTTGATTTGTTTAGATCCAGTGAAGTCGTTCATAGGCGTAATCTGCGGGTGGAACGGATGGGACATGTCTTTCTCAGGATCGATATTGTCCCCCACTACTTTTTGAAACATTGAGGCACGGATGTACCTAATACAAATAAATTAAACATCTCCAGTTAACTAGCAGAACATTCATTTAGTTCGCTATTAAATGAGAGATCTAGCGCTTAAATTATTGTTTTTTTTATCAAGCTGAGCGCTCGTGTCCGCTGCTATCAGTGTCATGGATACAGTGTCTCTTGTGGCGTGCGCAGTCTTCACTCGGACGCGCTCTTCAATCTATCGCCGTTGCGGAGACTCTATTCGTTCCGGTGAAATCATAAAGTAAAAATGCCCCACAAACATGTCCCTGCTTGATATAGACTGTAACCACTGATGAACATATTCAGTTTGGATGAGAGAGAGAAAAAAACTATCCGAGTGCGGATTAGAACCTGTAACCTCTGACACGCTTGGCAAAAGATCTCCCGCTAGACCATTGAAGAACGCGGATCGATGCATTTATCTACGGGTTGAGCAGAGAGGCTGCACAGTTTGACCAGCGGCCGCCGGATACTGTTGCTAAGAACTTGCAATGTATAACTATTATCAGACCGGACGTCGAAACACTACCGGCCCACCGGGAAAAGTCCTGACTCTCCCGATTGCCACTCCGCCCCTAATACGCTGTGGTAGTCATCAACAGAATATTAACGGATTCGATTGAGAGGGGAGAAAAATGGATTTTGGCGTGACATTTCTTGCGTGTGCGTGAGAGCGTGAGTGTCACGCTAGATGCGTGAGAGTTGGCAACCCTGGCTTTAATATATCAGACACATTTTATTATCGGACTGATAACCATAACATTAAACTGAACATATATCAGCCGATGCCGATATATTGTGCATTCCTATTGAAGATGGTGGGAGAAGTTTAAAGAAATGAGCAGGGGCGTAGGAACCGGGGGGGACGGGGGAGACAGTCGCATTTGTCCCACCCAAAAATGACACCGCGGAAGACAAAAATATTTGCCAACTCTCACGCATTGGCCGTGAGACACACGTATTTGATTGGTTTCCCTATCAAATGTCGAGAGCGTGAATCTCTCTGCTCGCGCGCGGAATATGATGTGCCGAGCGCGAATCTCCCGCGCGCGCTCTCAGATACACTTCTCTTGTAGGAATTCTCTCTCTGGGCTCGCTCAGAGAATATGCCTGCACTTGAAACGTGTTCAGTGCAATCGCGAATCTCTCCTCTTCCCCAGTTAACAATTTTAGGTTATAAGAACGTTCAATTCTCCCTCCCTTTATATAAACGTTGTAACGTTCTTGCTTGGTTATAAGAACGTTATTCAAACGTTCAATTCTCCCATTAGGCTATATAAACGTTCTCTTAATGTTTTTCTAAGATATAATGAAAAACGTTTTATTCACTTATTAAAACCTTTCTTATATATATATATTAGGGATGCACCGATACCACTTTTTCCAGACCGAGTCCGATACCGATACTTTCATTTTTGGTACTCACCGATACCGATACCGTAACCGATACCTGTATTTTTAATTTTCAATTAATTTTCAATTCATGCATTTGTAATTTTTAAATGTATTGGTAGAGAAACCAAAATAATATCAATCATATTAGTTGTTTATTAAATTTAAACTTAATTAGTTCAACAAATATATATTTCATGCACTGCATATTCATTACTGTATAAACTAAATATATATGGATCTTTTTGTAAAGTTGATAGAGGTAGCCTATTTAGCCAAGAGCAGAGAGTAATTTATTTGTCCTTTGTTTGATTAACATTAAAACACAGCAGCAGATTTATTAAAGTGCCGCCCCTTTAAGGCTGAACGCACAAACGCACTGACGCCATTTTAATTATACTGTCTACGTTCACTTGAGATATATAACAGTCTTTTACTAGGATACTCGCCAAGACAGGTGTTTTTTCATAGTTTTGTGTGAATTCGTCCGTACAAGCGCAATGCGTGAAAGACTTCCATTCAGTATTCGCGCGCTGTCTGGTGGTTTTCGGGGCGCGCGCTGTGGATGTTTGAAGTTTATGGAAATTCTTGACCTGCAAATGTCCAGTAATAATGTAGGCAACCACTCGTTAAACGTAAGTAAGGTAACAGTTCATGTTTTACTTGCATATACGATTTAGTTTTAATCCAAATAACACGTGCTGAGTGAACGATCCGCAACCAACAGCATTCAACAGAAGTGCGCTCTCTCTCTCTCTCTCTCTCTCTCTCTCTCTCTCTCTCTCTCTCTCTCTCTCGTCAGTTAACGTTATTAATAAGCTACATGCCTCGTTTTACTTGATTTGCCATTGACATCTGACTGAACTACAAACTTTCCACTGACGTCTGTGAAAAAGGGATGCGCTCGACCAGCTCGCGCGTCTGTGTCGTAGCGCGCTCAATCCACTGCACGTTTTTCTCTTATCAGCTTGCGCACCATATAGACGACGCATTAATATATTCTGTTTAATATTCCACTGATAAGATACATTTATTTCATATACAGCCTTCTTTTTTATCCCCATTATAATTTCTGAAACTGTACACATGCTGCCTGGTATCGGTGGTTGGTATCGGGGCATTTTTACGAGTACGAGTACAAGTACATGAGCTCAGTATCGGGCCCGATACCGATACTGGTATCGGTATCGGTGCATCCCTAATATATATATATATATATATATATATATAATATATATATATATATATATATATATATATATATATATATATTAGGGCTGTCAAAATAACGCGTTAATTTCGATTAATTAATCTGAGAAAAAATAACGCGTTAAAAAAAATAACGCAGATTAATCGATTCCGTATTGACCTTTGACCCGGAGCCGTTATAACCCCCATTCGACTGTAAAATAAAGAACTGAGACGAGAACGCGCTGCCTGGCTGGATCATTGATCGGAACATTTACTTATAAATTTCACCGGAGTCCGTCAACTCTAAAGTACCACATCAATGCAAAGCATCCAGGAGTTAATGTTGATCCAGAGGTACGAGCTAGCACGTCCCGCCAACTCCAACGTCCCGCGGTCAACGTCATCTTCAAACACTTGAGCAAGTAAACTGAAGCGCTATTAGCAAATCTGCGTGCGTGAGTGTGTGTGTCTGAGAGAAAGCGTGTGTAAGACGAGTGCGCGCGTGTGTGTGTGTGGTAACAGTGACTGGCTGAAGGAGAAGTGAGGCAGATGTGTCTACAAATTTAAAATTGTTGCTTTGTTGATTTTTTTTTTTGTGTGAAATGTGGTAAAAGGGGCAGTTTTTTTTATTGAAGGTTTATTTTCAATTGCACAAAATAGCCCTGGAATTGATATTGCACCATGTTAAACTTTTGGTCTCTTGCCTGAGTCATGGCACATACAAGATACATAGTGTTGACATTGAGGGCAGTGTTCATTTAGGCCTATTCATTGTGTCCCCTAGGTTATAACTGTGGCCTGAGATGCCTTGTACAGTGAAAAAAAATATTTTTTGAATTTTTTTCCTCAGCATATTATTAGGTCATATTGTTGATTGTTATGGCCATTATTTGAACAGTGAAAATAATAATAAAAGAGTTTTTGAACTTTAAATGTCACTAATGCTGATTATTCATTGATTCGTTTGATTGAAATATGTAAAATACTTTCACTGCAAAAATTATGTATGCGATTAATTTAGATTAATTAATCACAGAGTATGTAATTAATTAGATTAAAATTTTTAATCGATTGACAGCCCTAATATATATATATATATATATATATATATATATATATATATATATATATATATATGCTATAACAAGGTATCCTATATAATAGGCATATGAAGAACCTAAAACAAGAACTTTCAGATTTTAAAATGAAGACAAAAAATATATAGAAAGATAATTTTAAAAAAGACCCATGAATCATGTCTACAATATGTGTAATGTAGTCCACTGAAGTCGAGTTGAATTGAACCCAAGTAGTTTATTCCAATAAACCGATTTGGGTTGAAGTGACAATATGATGCAGAAAATATGATGCAGAAAAAATTAGATGCAGATATCTAAATCAGAGAATTCATAGGTTCGTCGATTGGCGGGTGGATTATTTATTTTCAACAGTGGATTTGGATGACTCAAAGTGCACCAGATTAATGAATTTAGCTTTAAAATGTGCAAAATTTTCTTCCGGGGGTGCATGCCCCCCGACCCCCCTAGAGGTACTGGGCTACATCCATAAAAATACTGTGGGAATAACAGCCTATGGTCTGTGAAAAATAATATTCGAATTATCTTATAAATAAGTAGCCTACATGATCAGGGTTTCATGTCTTCCTCCTCGTTTTGAGCCAAGAAAAACCCCTCCGTGTTGTCATTGGGGACTGAGCCTCCCTAAAATTAAAATCCTAAAATCACCCCTGGTCCCCCCCAATATTAAACTCATTCCTACGCCCCTGGAAATGAGGACAGAAGCTAATGTCTGTGAGGATTTAACTCCGCTAAAGACACCGTCAGGCCCGATACACTCACTCAAACTTCTTCATCTTTCTTCACTGGGGGGTAAAGAAGTGTGAAATACCTTCGCAATGACTATACTGTGTTAGGGAACATCCCAAAAACATCCACATTTAGAGGAATATGTACATGTTCTTCAGGTTTTCCTCTCAAGAACAAAATAAGCAACACAACCGAGCATTAGCGGTTCAGAGCGCTTCTGATCTGAGATTCAGATCTACGTTTATTCATACAGCAATGCTTAAAAGCAGCAGCTTTACTGTATTAAACATGAAAAACAATGTTAGTGTGTCTATTATTCAGAACCACATGCTTCAGTTTCTACTTTAAAGCAGATGTAGTTCAGTGTGTTCATATCTGTACTCGCTCTGACCTCGATTTACACCTCAAAGAGGCGGAGCCTCAGAGCCACACCCACCTGTTACATCATCATCACCAGTGACCAATGGGAGCTAAAGGTGTTGAACACTGTGGTGTTCATAGTTAACCACAAGGTGGCAGTGTAATGCTTAAGTGTTGAAGTGCTACTGAGAAAAAATAAGAAGCAGTGTGTGGAGTTTAGTAAGACTTGTTGGACGTGTTGTTGAATAAAAGCCTCGAAGGAATTACACTGATTCTGTGCTTGATACTACAAAACACTACAAATTGGCGACGATGGTTTCTGTGCCTACGCCTGCATCATTTCTGCCATGCAGTGGAGAGCCTGCGATTCCTTTTGCTACCTGGCGGAAAATGTTCGAAAATTACTTGCTTGCTATTAATGCTACAGGAGACGCATGGCCTGATGCTAGGAAACGTGCTATTCTACTACACAGCCTGGGTACTGAAGGCCAGAGGCTGTTCTACACATTGCCTAATACTGGAACTACATTTGCAGAGGCAATGACAGCATTGGAGGATCATTTTGTTCCGAAGGTGAATGTTGTGGTCACTCGACATCGCTTTCGCCAGCGTTCTCAACGTGCTGATGAGACCATTTCACAGTTCCTGTCTGCTTTGCGGGAATTATCTTCATCATGTGCTAATGGTGCTCTGGAGAGTGAAATGTTGCGCGATCAGCTGGTCGAACGATCGTATGCCCCAGCAGTGCGAGACAGACTCCTGATGGAACCAACACTGACCCTGGACACAGCTATTGTTATTGCGTGTCAGGTGGAACAAGCACTCTCGAACTCTCACATGCTTACGGCGCAAAGTTCAGTTCAGGCCGTGGCTTCTAAACCCTTTCATCGGAAGAAGCGTGCTGAACATTCTAACAAAGCAAAACCTGTGGCTGATACTACACGGCGGGTGAGTCGCGCGCTTTACCGTTGCGGAGCTACAAATCATCTGGCTAATGCTGCCGATTGCCCAGCCGCTCGAGCCAAATCCGTACTTGTGGTAAGACCGGACATTTTTCTAAAGTTTGCCGTTCTTCTAAGGATGTTCGGGAAGTGGTCCCTGAAGTGGTCGTTCTTTTGACCGAAACCGTGAATACTTCTACAGACAAACTGTTATGCAATGTTCATGTTACGACGCCAAATGGTGCTTCCGTTGAGACTGAATTAGTCGTGGACACGGGCTCTTCGGTGTCAATCCTGCCTGCGGTCGTGTACAAACGACACTTTTCGGATTGTTCTCTTACCGCTCCTAAAGTGAAACTGGTCACGTACTTGAAAGAAGATATTCCTGTGCTAGGATGCTTACATGCGGACGTCTCACTGAATAAAAAGGTAACCACTGCTTGTTTTTACGTTGTGAAAGGTGGCTCTGCTTTGATGGGCATGGACTTAATTCGAGCTTTGAACTGTTCTTTTCGTTTTGGTACTGTTACTGCGCCTGACGAACTACATGCAGTTGTTGGTGAAACTATTCCTGCTCCAGTTACTTCTGTGGGGAGCGTGAAAGGGTTTGTTCATAAGCCTACAGTTAAACCTGACTCTACTCCAGTTCGACAGAAGCTTCGTCGACTTCCATTCTCTGTGCGGCAAGCTGTTTCTGCAGAGCTGGACTTGTTATTGCAAAATGGCATAATTGAGAAAATCGATTCTTCCCCGTGGATTTCACCTATTGTTGTCACCACGAAAAAAGGAGGCAAAATACGTCTCTGTGTTGATCTGCGTGAGCCAAACAAGGCCCTGATTGTTGACAGCCATCCTCTGCCGCATATAGATGAACTTTTGAGTGAACTAAGTGGCTCATCAGTGTTCACTACAATTGATTTAGCGGCTGCTTACCATCAGCTTACCTTACACGAGGACTGCCGGGACATCACAGCTTTTATTACGCATGATGGTCTCTTCAGGTACTGCCGGGTACCGTACGGCCTTGCTTCCGCGCCATCGGCGTTTCAAAAGATGATGGAAACTGTCCTGAAAGGCATACATGGAGTAAGGAACTACCTGGATGATATCATAGTGTATGGTGCCACCCAGGAAAGTCACGATACGACGCTGCGCTCAGTTATGCAGCGCTTGTCAGACGCAGGACTACAACTGAACTGGGACAAGTGTACGTTCAGCCAGTCATCCTTAAAGTTCCTGGGACACGTCGTTTCCAAACATGGAATTTTCCCGGATGAGGAACACAAGTCTGCGATCATTGAGGCTCCTGCGCCACACAATGTTGCGTCCTTGCGCTCATTTCTGGGACTGATTTCATGGTACAGCAAGTTTTTGTCGAACTTTGCTTCTGTTGCTGAGCCGTTGCGTGCGCTACTGAGAGATACGTCAGATACTAAGTTTGCCTGGACTGTGTCTGCTGAACGCAGCTTCAAAGAGCTGAAAGACCTGATTTCTGGAAGTCAAGTACTTGCGTTGTTTGACCCGTCCCTTCCCACTATAGTGTCAACAGACGCTTCTGACTATGGCCTGGGTGGGGTTTTGACACAAATACATCCAGACCGTGTTGAAAGGACTGTAGCGTTTGCTTCCAGAACCCTTACTGCAGCCGAAAGGAAATACTCTACGGTCGAGAAGGAGGCGTTGGCTTGTGTCTGGGCCGTAGAAAAGTGGCGGCCGTATCTGTGGGGTCGACACTTTACGCTTAGGACTGACCATTCTGCGCTCACTACACTGTTGGCAACCAAGGGAATTGGCCGGGCCGGGATGCGGGTCGCTTGGTGGTCGGCACGGTTGCTTTGTTACACATATGATGTCATCTACCGACCTGGACGTCTTAATTGTGCTGCAGATTGTCTGTCCAGGCTGCCACTACCGACAGGAAATGAAAGTGCTGTGGAACCAGAAATGGTTGCTTTCGTTACTGGGGTGCCTACATTGTCTGCTGAGGATTTCATAGCTGCTTCGGAAGCCTGTCCAGAGTTAACCCAGCTGCGTTTGTGAATCGGGCAGGGCTGGCCGAAAAAATCCTTGACCTGGATCCTGTTCTGGTGCCCTTCTTTCGTGTTCGTGATGAACTGTGTGTGGATGGTGTGCTAGTGAGGAGAGGAGAACATCGTGTTCTTGTTCCTTCTACATTGCGCTGTAAAATGATAAGCCTGGCACATGAGACCCACCAAGAAATTGTTCAAACGAAACAGCGGCTGCGTGAATTATTCTGGTGGCCTCAGATGGATGCTCACGTGCAGTCGGCTGTTTCTTCCTGCTTAACATGCCAACTGAATGACAAATCGGCTAAAACAGCTCCGGCTCCTCTTCAGCCTGTCAGTCTGCCGTCTGGGCCATGGCAGAAACTAGCGATCGATATCGTTGGACCGTTTGAGA
This sequence comes from Chrosomus eos, assembly GCA_036326025.1. Lineage (NCBI taxonomy): Eukaryota > Metazoa > Chordata > Actinopteri > Cypriniformes > Leuciscidae > Chrosomus > Chrosomus eos. Next base: position 37,138,791 of record CM070837.1, on the reverse strand, counting down.
GAGGACCTTCTGACTGTCGGTTTGCCATTTGTCTGGTGGACTATCATAGTAAGTGGCCTGAGGTAGCGTTTTCTCCAAATGTCACTGCTGAGGTGGTCACATCATTCCTCCAATCAGTGTTCAGTAGAGAGGGAAATCCCCAGTGTGTTGTGACTGACAACGGGCCTCAATTCACCTCCAGTGTGTTTGCAGCTTTCTTAGAGGAAAGACGAATAAGTCACATGCGTAGTAACGTGTATTATCCACAAGGCAATGGTGCTGTGGAGAGGTGGAACAGAGTCCTGAAGGAATGCATCCTTTCTGCGGAACAGATGGGGAAACCATGGAAACATGCAGTGACTGAGTTCTTGCAAAGCTACAGAGCTACCCCACACAGTACTACAGCCGTTTCACCTTCTGAGCTTCTTCATCATCGCAAAATGCGTACAAAGCTGAATGTTTTTCCTGTTGGCCTCAAAAGTGACAAATGTGCTCAAGTGAAAGAGACTGTGAGTAACAAACAGCTCAAGAGTAAAGAGTACACTGACAAAAGACGTGGTGCCAAGTACCACACTTTCAAACCAGGAGACCAGGTGAGAGTGAAACAACCTGGGCATGTGAAAAAGGGTGTTTCTCAGTTCTCACCACCCCTGAGCATTGAGCAGCAAATTGGAAAGAGTACCTTTGTGTTGAGTGACAAAAAGAAATGGAATGTTTCTAAATTAACTCGCTTTACAGGTCCTGTTACCACTCAGAATGAGAGCTTGCAACCACCAGTGACAGTTAATCTTAGGAAGAGTAGTAGAGTGCGTAGAATGCCAGCGTGGTTGAAGGAATATGACTTACAGTTAAGTGAAATTGTACATGTATAAAAGAACATGCATCCTGTTGTGGATATGTTGTGAACAGTTATAGTTACGTAAATACATAACACTGTGCATTAGAATTAGTAAAACAATGTCAATTACATTGGTGAAGTTGTGTAAAGTTAATAACAGTACACAGTAAGGTTATGTGATTTTGTTACTTAAACAAACAAAAGATTTGGTTCTGAACACTAATCTGTAACATGAAGGATCTTTCAAGTAAGAGGGGAATGTGGTGTTCATAGTTAACCACAAGGTGGCAGTGTAATGCTTAAGTGTTGAAGTGCTACTGAGAAAGAATAAGAAGCAGTGTGTGGAGTTTAGTAAGACTTGTTGGACATTAGCCTGGCATGCCAGACCTACATCAAGATGTTAGGTCTGGGAACTCTCCATTGACATACCTCAATCCGAGGGGCGGGATAAACGGTTGTCTTTCAAAATCCCTCGGCACGCAATAGGATAGCGCTAACCAACCAGAGCAACGAACGGCGGTGGCTGAGTGAGTCCCGTGCATTATCGTCAAAACTCCGAACACATCTTCCTTTTCTAAGAATGACTTAAGTGACGTTCTCTTAACTCCAAGTCCTCCAGAGTCGCGGCCAAAGCCGATTCGAAAGACCGCTGCATCTTCATTGTTTTCAAGCAGCAGGGAAATCACTTATGGAAATCACGCAGAACGTCATGAACTGTGCCGTCATTGTGTTAAGCCCGCCCGCCGACTCTATACACGATGTGATTGGCCTGACCCGAAATTGGTTTTTCCAACTAAAAAGTCTATTGAGAGTTGCTAGACCCAGTGTTGGGAAGGATACTTTTAAAACGTATTTCGTTACAGAATACATGCCCCAAAATGTAATTTGTAACGTATTCCGTTACGTTACTCAATCTGAGTACTGTATTCTGAATACTTGGATTACTTCCGTATTGAATTGCATTTTATAAGTGTAGGAATGGGGAATGGTGATGCGGTGGTGACGCGTTGTAATATGTAGGGATGGCGCTGCCAATAAAGCAGCTAAAAGCTGTCACAAAGAACCGGCAAAAGTATTGATTATGAATATGTAAAATATAGCAAGGAGATATTTTAATTGTTTATTAATAAACAAGTGTTTTCCGTCTGTGTCACTGTCGCTTGCAAAGATGAAGTTGACGATGCTGACTCGCGATCTTTGCAGTAAGTGAACGTGCCAGAGAGAAATGCGCATTTCATACGGATTACATAAGCAGAACCCAGTCTGTTTTGTTTCGTTTTGAATTGTTCTGTTTAAATTTAGACATGTCTGTGACTGTGAGGCAAGAATAATCTTACGCTAAGTTTCGGTTCATAAAAGACAAGCTCCAGTTCACACGCCGGCGCCTCGATGTCGTGAAATATTTAGCCTACTTCTTATTTATTAAATCAATTGGTTGATGAAACATTTATTAAAACTAAGATACAATTAATACAAAACGAAATTCCCTTTAAAGAAAGGCGTTGTGCTCTCTGTTTGAGGTCTCTGTGAAAGTTTTAAAGCAGTCTTTGCAGCTTTCAGAGTGGTCACGTTCGTAATATTGTTTTTTCCTCATAAATGCAAACGCGAAAAAATTTATAAAATGTAGGGCTATATTTTATGTTCTGTGGAGAGCCAACCCTTCTTCATCCGGTGGGTAGTATGACTTTTGGTTTGAGCAGAGTGTAATTCACAGAAGTAGTTAAAGTCACGTTTTGTGTCACGCATGTT
>CM070837.1:37126225-37131225 GCA_036326025.1 Chrosomus eos | reverse complement strand
GGCTCTAAATTTCATTTCAAATTCTTACATTTTATCAATACATTCAATTAAAAATAATAAGACACTAGGCTGTTACCAATCAAATTAAATAATTTACATTGAAAAATTATAACTGTATTAAATGAGATTATGAGATTGTTTTGAATATTTTTTGAATATACAAATAAGGAATGTTGAAAAGAATGATACTTTGAAACTAAACCGCCAGTAGGTGGCGACCGGCGCCCGTCTTAATGAGCGAGTCATTGAGTCATTCATTCAAACGATTCGTTCAAACGGCTGATTTATTCAGAATGAGGCGGTTTAATAATGGGTAATTTAATCTTTGACTCAAGCGATTAGGTCAAAACGCTGAATCATTCTGTTGTTTGGAACAATTTTTGCTGCTGAAACAGAACAAAAACAGTCATTGCGTCTAAAAATGTAAGTAACTTAATTTTAACTATTTGTTTATTGAACTGTTATGAAATCAATATCTTGGTTTCAATCGTGATGGCATTCAGGAAAACAGCACTCTGGTCGTGTACGTAATGTTTCTTAACTATGAATTTGACGGAGGCGGCCGCCTCATAATCGTCTATGCAGGTCAGGAAAAACCCTGCAGATTTCAAACTAGCAATAGCCTACTTAAAGTTAATTCATAATTTATAAAGCATTAATAGACATTAATAAGCAGTTTATAAATACAGCTGTAAATGCTTTCTATAATGTGTTTAATTCTTGTATTTTCATTGTTCATTAATAATCAGTGTATGATTTGTAACTGAAGTGTTGCATTATTGAGTTGTGAGTGATGTGTGTGTTCTGCAGGTGTGTGTGAGCCCATCTCTGTGGAGATCTGCATGAATCTGCCGTATAACTCGACCCGGTTCCCGAACTACCTGGGTCACCAGTCTCAGAAGGAGACGTCTCTGAGCTGGGAGTCGTCGCTGTTCCCGCGCTCGTGCAGACGCACTGCTACAAATACCTCATGTTCTTCGCCTGTACGGTCCTGGTGCCCATGTGTGACCCAGTGACCCAGCAGAGAGTGCCACCCTGCAGGTGTGTGTGTGTGTGTGTGTGTGTGTGTGTGTTCAAGTTCAAGTTCGTTTTATTTATATAGCACATTTTATAACAGCCACTGACTGACCAAAGTGCTTTACAGAACTACGAAATTAAAAGACACCAACACCATGCGTAGTAGCACATCATAGAACAGTACAACAAGGTTAAGAACAGCTTAAAACGGGAGACGTCCAAGCAGTCTCAAAGATTATCAGTAATAGAAAATAAAAACAGAAAAGACAGTAACAGGTTTAATACTAGTATCATACTCAAAGGGGAGAAATATAAAATAGACAGAATATATATATATATATATATATATACATACACAAATACACATACTGTATACACACATACACACACACATACATATATATATACATATATATATATATATATACATACATACACATACACATACACACACACACATATATGTACACATATACACATATACCTACATATACATGCACCTTATTTGTAGGCCAAAGAGAACAAGTGCGTTTTTAAAAGTGACTTAAAAGAAATCACAGAAGGGGCTATCCGAACGTCCAAGGGCAAATTGTTCCACAGCCGAGGCCCAACCACAGAAAAAGCTCGATCCCCTCTACGTTTAAGTCTGCATTGAGGGACTTGTAACAGATATTTTTCACCTGATCTCAGACTTCTTGACGGCGTGTAAGGTTGTAGCAGTTCAGTTAGGTAGCTAGGCGCTTGGTTGCATAGAGCTTTGTACACAAATAACAGGATTTTAAACTCAATTCTGAAATTAATGGGCAACCAGTGAAGAGACCTCAGAATTGGGGTGATGTGGTCACTTTTCCGACTATTTGTGAGGAATCTTGCGGCGGCATTTTGCACCAGTTGAAGACGAGCAGCTTGCGTTTTCGAGATACCACAGTAAAGTGAATTGCAGTAATCTACACGTGTGGTGATAAAAGCATGAACCGCCATCTCAAGAGTTTTGTGATTAAGAAAAGGTTTGACTTTTGACAACAGACGCAGGTGATAAAAACTAGAGCTTATTACAGAAGAGATTTGCTTATCAAAATTTAAAGACTCATCCAGACAAACGCCCAAGTTCCGCACACTTGCAGAACTAAATGCCGCTAGTCTGCCTAGGTCAAAGGTAACAGCCTGGGAATTACCAGTGGATCCGAAAACAATGATCTCTGTTTTGTTTTCATTTAAAAACAAAAAATTTTGGTCCAGCCAAAATTTTACTTCATCCAGACAACCTAACAATGATGAAAGGGCAGAGGGATCATTTCTCTTGATTGGAACATACAATTGGGTGTCGTCTGCATAACAGTGAAAAGATACCCCATGTCTTCTTAGAATGGTGCCCAGTGGTAAGATGTAGAGGGAAAAGAGAGAAGGCGCTAAAATAGAACCTTGAGGAAGGCCACAGGTTAGATGTGCAACAGACGAAGAGCAATTTCCTAGCTTTACTCTGAAAGTACGACCTGAGAGATAAGATTGGAACCACTGGAGGACGACACCTTTTAGCCCCACATCATATTCTAGTCTGGATAACAGGATAGAGTGGTCGATAGTATCAAAAGCTGCCGACAAATCAAGAAGAACAAGAGCCACAGAGTCACCAGTGTCAGTGGAGCGATAGATGTCATTTAACACTCTCAGCAGAGCAGATTCAGTACTGTGAGCAGACTTAAAACCAGATTGAAATTTTTCAGAGATATCATTGCATTTTAGAAAGAGCTGGAGTTGGTCAAGAACAACTTTTTCCAACACTTTAGAGACAAAAGGCAAAACAGAGATAGGACGGAAATTATTTAACACGGTAGGATCCAGTGAAGGCTTCTTGAGCAAAGGAGTGACAGTGGCCTCCTTAAGGGCAGCAGGGATAGAGCCGGTAAGGAGGCATTTATTAACAAAGGACACCAATCCTTGCCCTACTGAATCGATAATCAATTTAAGAAACTTAGGAGAGATGATGTCTAGAGAGCAGTACGAAGGTTTTATCTTAGTGATAGTTTCTTTAAGGAGATTTAGAGTGATTGGCTCGAAAGCATCCCAGGAAACAGAATTCATCAACTGACTGGTTGCAGAGCGGCTGGCATTGCATCTCAAGTTAGATATTTTGTCAATAAAAAATCTCAAGAAACGTTCACATAGCTCATCCGAAACATCATTCAATACATTTACTGGAGGATTTAAAGCCGAGTTTATAACAGAAAATAGAACCTTTGGTCTAGAGTGGTTAGCCATAATCATGTCAGAGAAGTGCGCAGCTTTTGCCGCCTTTACAGCATTTTGGTAGGTTGACAGACTGTCTTTAAATAACTGAAGTGAAATATGTAGCTTGTCCTTCTTCCATTTGCGCTCAGCCTTTCTGCTAGCTTGTCTTATTCGCCGAATATCCGCGTTGAGCCATGGTTCAGATTTCGGTTTAGGTTTGAAGGGCTTAAGCGGAGCAGTTTCATTTAAGGCATTTAACCAAGTGGAGTATAACAGACCGAGATGTTGGTCAGCATCTAGTTCCAATAGTGGAGAGTTCAGAAGCAAGTGTGTGGAGGAATTCATAAAGTGCTCGTTAAAATTTAAGACAAAAAGAGGAGAGTATGATCTAGATAGTCTTACATCTTCACTGGTGGTTTGAGCAATGCAGGGAAGAGATGTAGAAAATAAAATTGGCTTATGGTCCGAAAGCATAAAATCAGATATTACAACCTCACTAATCACCATCCCATATGAAAGCACAAGGTCCAATGTGTGACCCTTCATGTGAGTGGAATCATTTATCCACTGGACTAGGTTAAAAGATTCAATGAGGCTTAGAAAATCCTTTGAGAGAGTATTAGATTGACAACAAACGTGGATATTGAAATCACCCACCAATAAAAAAACGGTCGTAGGTTGTGGTGATATTACCAATGAATTCTGTAAATTGCTGAATGAAATCATTGAGTGAATGTGGCGGACGGTAAATCACCCCTAATAAAATAGGGCCATTCCAGTCTAAATGAAGTAGTTGCGCTTCAAAACTTGAGAAAGCACTGACAGGAACCGGCCGGCATCGCACAGAGAATGAGTCTTTAAAATAGTCACGATCCCGCCCCCTCGTCTGTTCGGACGGGGGGTGTTGAAAAACGAACAGTCATTAGGAACTAGTTCAGAAAAAGGGGTTAGGTCACCAACCGTAGTCCAGGATTCAGTGATGAACATGAAATCCAAACGATGAGAGGAGAAGAAGTCGTTGAGCAAGAAGGTTTTGTTGACCAAGGATCTGGCGTTGATCAGTGCCATTTTGGGCGGATGAATCACATCGGGGAAAGCTCCGCCTTTCTTCAAAGAACGTAGATTTCCGGGATTCACACCGTTTTGCCGATGATGACTGCTGCCAACCCGAGGTAAGTCAACCAAATGGACAGGCGAAGATCGCAGGGGAGTGATAGATAGGAGCCACCGATGAGCCAGCGCTCGCGGTCGCCGGGCAACGAAATCGCCGTCCGTCATATGATTTGCATCGATCCTGAGTCTTTCAGTAGCTTTCAATCTGATGATGCGTCCACCCCGACTCCCGCGTTTCCTTCTGCGTTTCCTTCGTGAAATGATAGGCGGCCACTGGCGAATACATTCCAATGTATGCGTAGTGGTGTTTCTGTGTGATTGATTAAAAACGTGCGCTACATCCTGCTTATAAAAGTCCATAAAAGAGGTGCGAATGTTCAAGAGTGACTGTCGGTCATAGACCAGACGTGTGCAGGAATTAGAGGCCCAGATAGACATCCATAAAAATATCCACAACAATAAGTACAAGAGAGACCGACGGCCAGCCGAACACACAGGCGCCATCTTTTTCTGGTCCTGACGTCCAGAAAAAGATGGCGCCTGAGGATGGCGCCTGAGTGCCACCCTGCAGGTGTGTGTGTGTGTGTGTGTGTGTGTGTGTGTGTGTGTGTGTGTGTGTGTGTGTGTGTGTGTGTGTGTGT
>CM070837.1:37088725-37121225 GCA_036326025.1 Chrosomus eos | reverse complement strand
TAATAATTCATTACATTTATATAGCGCTTTTCTGGACACTCAAAGCACTTTACATAGAAGGGGGGGAATCTCCTCAACCACCACCAATGTGCAGCATCCACTTGGATGATGCGACGACAGCCATATTGCGCCAGAACGCTCACCACACACCAGCTTACTGGTGGAGAGGAGACAGTGATGAAGCCAATCAGTATATATGGGGATGATTAGGGGGCCATGATGGGCAGAGGCCAAGGGGCAAATTTGGCCAGGATGCCGGGGTTACACCCCTACTCTTTCGAAAGACATCCTGGGATTTTTTGTGACCACAGAGAGTCAGGGCCTCGGTTTAACGTCTCATCCGAAGGACGGTGCTCTTTGACAGTACAGTGTCCCCATCACTATACTGGGGTGTTAGGACCCACACAGACCACAGGGATAGCACCCCCTGCTGGCCTCTCTAACACCTCTTCCAGCAGCAACCTGGTTTTCTCAGAAGGTCTCCCATCCAGGTACTAACCAGCTCAGCCCTGCTTAGCTTCAGTGGGCAACCAGTCTTGGGCTACAGGGTGATGTGGCTGCTGGCAGATGTTCGAATAGTTCGAATATTTGTGTTTTACTTAGAGGGAATATTCGAACGCCATTTTTGAGTAATTTTGACAGCCATAGGAAGGATCGACGAGTGTTTGTGTATTGCTGCCGATTGAGCGAACCTGTGTGTGTGTTGCGGATGGAGCGAACGAGTGCGTGTTTTGTGTATATTAATGAGAAGGGTAATGCATAATCTGGTCCTAAGCCGGTTCGCAGGAAGAGAGGGCAACACGCATGTCAGGAGAAGCATTCCGTTTGTTTCGTTGTTTCATTATTATTAATATTAATTTTATTAGTCAGCCCTGCTTAGCTTCAGTGGGCAACCAGTCTTGGGCTACAGGGTGATATGGCTGTTTAATCTCAATCCACGGTCAGGTGTATATACACAATCCACGGTCAGGTGTATATACACAATCCACGGTCAGAACACACAACAATGCTACTGGTGACGCAGGGACAAGATGGTCAGGAGTCCGGTGAATAGTGACGAGGTGAAGTGAAGATCCAGGTGAGGTGATGTAATCCACGGCCGGTGATAATCCAAGTGAACACGAACAAGACACGAGCTGAACGGCGACAGGAGGGACCAACACACACGAGGGACTTCATACAACGATCTGACAATGAGAGGAGAAAACGGTGAGCAATATATATGTGTGTGAATGAGCTGCAGCTGGTGAGTAGATGATGATCAGCTGAATGAAGTGGTAACGCCCACTCACACACACCCACATGGATAACAACAGAAACTTGAGACAAGAAGGAATCAGTGAATTCATAAACCGTGACAGTTTGTAGCACGATCCAGGGGATTAAACGTACAAAATATATTTCGGGCCTGTGGAGTTGGTAACTAATAATAGTAGTAAATGTGTAAAGTTGCATAAAATGGAAATACTCAATAATGCAAGAAAAAACTACCTCAGAAACTGTTATCTGTGCTGTTGTCCAGTCACTCCAGTTGGAATCTTCACCCAAAATGGCGGCCGCGCTCCCGAAGCGCCACCTAGTGGCTGTTACCAAAACAGCATCAGAGTTTCGCCTTTGTTCTTCTATACTCTTTGGTACAACTGAGCTAAATATGTATAATCACTGTAAAGCTGCCGTGAAACATTTATATTGTTAAAAGCGCTGTATAAATGAAGGTGACTTGACTGTGTGTGTGTGTGTGTGTGTGTGTGTGTGTGTGTGTGTGTGTGTGTGTGTGTGTGTGTGTGTGTGTGTGTGTGTGTGTGTGTGTGTGTGTGTGTGTGTGTGTGTGTGTGTGTCTGTCTGTGTGTGTGTGTGTGTGTGTGTGTCTGTGTGTGTGTGTGTGTGGTGTGTGTGTTAGAGTGCTCTCCCAGTCACTTTAAGTGTCGCTCAGGAAGATGCGTGCTCTCATCCAAACGCTGTGATGGACACACAGACTGTGATGACGACAGCGACGAGGAAACATGCGGTGAATAAAAACACGTTCACATGACGTGATAAACACACTCAAACACACTCAAACACACACTGGAAGACTCCTGCGTCTCTGTCTCCAGGTTGTGTGGAGCGGGGCTTGTGGGAATGTCCCGGAGACAAAACCTGCATCCATCACAACATGATCTGTGACGGGTTTCCTGACTGCAGCCAACAGGAGGACGAGAAGAACTGCTGTGAGTGACACACACACACACACTATCTCACTCACTCCCTCACTCACTCACTCTCACACACACACACACACTCTCACACACACACACACACACACACACACACACACACACACACACACACACACACACACACACACACACACACACACACACACACACTATCTCACTCACTCCCTCACTCACTCACTCACTCACTCACTCACTCTCTCACACACACACACACACACACTCACTCTCACACACACACACACTATCTCACTCACTCACTCACTCACTCACTCACTCACTCACTCACTCACTCTCTCACACACACACACACACACACACACACAGACACGCACTCTCAACACACAGACACACACACACTATCTCACTCACTCCCTCACTCACTCACTCTCACACACACACACTCACTATCTCACTCACTCACACTCACTCACTCACTCACTCACCTCACTCACTCACACCACTCACACACCACACACACACACCACACACCACACACACACTCTCTCCTCACACACACGCTATCTCTCTCACTCACTCACTCCCTCACTCACTCACTCACTCACTCACACACTCACTCACTCACTCACTCACACACACACACACACACACACACACACACACAACACACACACACACTCTCTCTCTCACACTCACGCTATCTCTCTCACTCACTCACTCCTCATCACTCACTCACTCACTCACCACACACACACTATCTCACTCACTCACTCACTCACTCACTCACTCACTCACACACACACAGAGTTTATGGGCGCTGGAGTGTGTATGTGCACGCTCTCATACATATTTATATATGTGTGTGTGTGTGTGTGTTCAGCCGCGTGCAGCAGTCATGAGCTGGAGTGTAATAATCATCAGTGTGTTCAGCGGGCGCTGTGGTGTGACGGCAGGAGACACTGCTCTGACAGCTCAGACGAGTGGAACTGCGGTAAGAGACTCTGCTTTAACGGGTTTCCGCGGGGTCATAAAAAGTCATAAAACGTCTTAAATTTAATAATAAGAATTTTAGGTCATAAAAAGTCATAAAAACGTCCGGCTTTTCCATACAAGGTCATAAATTACATTTAGCCACGTCTTAAATTGATATGCTCATTCATTCATTATCGCGATATAATTTTTTCTCTATAAAACGATATCAAGAGTTCGATAAATGTTAGATCATGTTTATGCGCCAAAAGCGGAACGAAACTCATTTGAACCGCGCGCGCCTCACGGACTGTTTATCCGCTCGGCTCAAAGTCCAAACGGCAGCGCAGCGCGAGCTCACTAGAGCAGACGCGTTCTTTTACTGTCTATGGTTAACTCTGATCAGTCTCGATCACGAGATCCAGTGAGAAGCACTTGAATTCAGCGAAGAACACAAATGTCTCAGTGATTTTTTAAACCAGTTTAAAGGCAGATGAAACAGCGCTGAGGAACAGGAGAAACACTGTGCGCAACTACAGTAAGAAAGATTTTCCATCTACAAATTCCCATCATTTACCATGGTTTTACTGTAACGTTAGCCTAGTAATATTAACTGCACCATGAAATGTGGGATATAGCCTACATATTGAATTGTATTATATTATTAATGTAGACAATGTATTAAAGGACTAATGGAATATAATTACAGTATTTATGTATTTAGGCTATAGCCTACTGTTTTTCATACATTTCATAAAGATACGTGCCATCAAAGTCAGGCAACACAAACCTCTTTAAAGACTTGAAACAATATCCCCCATTAGCACATGCAGAAACTAAGAAATTAATTTTGAAATAAAGATATTATTTTTGTTAAGGAAAAATTACAAATGTTTGAATGTTCTTCCTCAGATTTGTGAAATGTTCTCCACAATAACGCTCTGGTTTCTACAACTTTCAGTTAGAAACAAAAATCTGCCTTTAAAGTTGAAAGAAAAAAAGATTTGACATTTATGGTCATAATTATCGCTATTGACTGATATATTATCGTGATTATTGTTAAGTGTTGTTCCTGTGTTATTGATACTTAGGAAAAGGGAGCCTTCAGTTTGTTACTCTTAAGAAAATGGAACCTTTAAATAATGAAACTTATTACTTTTAATGAAAGTCAATAAAAAAAAAAAGACTTTTGAAAGGAAGTTATTTTTCGTAATTCGAGTAGGTCATAAATTTAAATCATATTGGTCATAAAAAGGTCTTAAATTTGACTGACTAAACCCTGCAGAAACCCTGTTTAAGGATCTAACTCACAGGCTAAAAGAGTCGTTGTAATAATGTTCAAGATTCAGGGAAGGAAGAGGACGGTCGTCTTGAGGGGAAACCCTGTGGAGGCTAGCGCACAGCGAACAACAGGGTAACAACCACTTATCCCAATTTTTGGTCTTCCACCAGACCGTCTGTTTGTGGGTGATAGACGCTGGTGCTAATCAGTTTAATGCCCAATAACTCGTACAGCTCGCGTATAGTACGTGACATAAACACCGTGCCCTGATCAGTGAGGATCTCTCTCGGGAGATTAAACGAAACAGGGCATCTGCTACACTCTTCGCGGAGATGCTGCGGAGCGCCGCTGCCTCATCTATCACTAATGCAAAGCGATGTCCCCGTGCCGACCATTCTAATGGCCTGATGAGGTCCATCGTAATTCGTTCGAAGGCGACCTGCATCAGAGGAAGAGGCGCAATGGCACTTTTGGGGCGACCGGCGGTTTTACCAGCTGACATTCACGACAAGCCGCGCACCACCTGCGCACATTCTCGTGAATTCCCGGCCAAAAGAATCGGGCCACGAGACTGTTAAGTGTGGTTATCCAGCCATGGAAAAGCATTTCTCGACGACTCTTTGGCACTAATAACTGGGTTGTAATTTGTTTTGTTTAAGTGTCTTGTATCACTCGATACAACCTATCTTTAAGAATCGCAAAATATGGATAGGTGAGTGGACGAGCGGGTTGGAGAGGTTGACCGTGGATGGCACGGACCTGTTCAAAAGCATGTTTTAGTGACTCATCCTGAGACTGTTCCAGGGGAAAATCATCACGCTCAGAGAGAATCTGTCTCTCAATTGCGTTCTGTTCTCCTGGTTCCAGTTCTGAAGGTCCCGGTTCAGCCTCTCCCACCCGCATGGCCACCCCCTTCTCCTGCTTTTCTTTTCCACAAGAGACATCCGCACATAATAACCCCAATAATTCACTTAAAGCAGGCCAATTGGTTCCCCAGAATCTGCGGATGTCGGAGGTGCGGGTTAACTGCAACCTCTACACTATGTTTTTGACCCTTAAATTGAACCATAGCAGACATGAGCGGATACATCACCACATCCCCGTGTACACATATGGATATGTGTACATATCCAATGCCTCAGGTTGAATCAGGCTTTGGTGGATCGAGGTTCGGTTACATCCTGAATCCACCAGAGCCTGATAGGTACCCCTCTTTATACTCACATGTATTTGGTACCGGCCAGCCTGATCATGGGCAGCCTGAGGGACACCCGGGACCCGGATCACTGTCGCCACATCCATCATTGGACACCTGTCTATAAAATGGTCCGGGTCCCCGCAACGCCAGCATGCCGGCCCAGGCCTCCCCGTCCGCCTTAGTGGCTGAAAGTGGGGTAAGTGACTGGTGTGGGGAGAGCGGAGGAAGAGGAGTCGTGTCCGCCCCAGCGGCGGTGAACCCTGTGCCCCTGGGCTGGGGTCTCGGGCCCCCTGACAGGTCCATCGCTGTCCACGGAACTTTCCGGGAGGAGGGGACCTAGGGAGGGGAACAGGTCGAGGGGAAGAGGTAGAGGTAGGAGAAGGAGAAGAGGTAGAAAAGCTGTGGCACGAAAGCTGTTGAGCCATCACGAAGGGCCGGCCGCTCTCGCCCAGATCCAGCGAATGGAACCGCTGGTGGTGTTGCTCTGGGCTCCGGCCGACCCGCTGAAGAATGGCTCTTTTAAGGTCGTCGAAGACCAGGAGGTTCTGGACCGGCAGTTGTTGGGCCGTCCCCAGACAGCAGTGGGATGAGTCGCACCAGCCATTGCTCTCTTGGCCACCCACCTGCCTCCGCTGACTTTACACAGAGGTCCAGGAACACCTCCGGATCGTTCTGTGCATCCATCTTATTCAGCGGCAGGTGGAGGAGCTCGACCGGTGGTGGCATCGTTTCTGTCCCTCCCGGTCCATCCAGCTCCGGAACCTCTCATGATCCTCTTGTTTGGCCCTGTACGAGCACCTGGAACCGACGTTCCAGATCGTTCCGCATCTTCATCAGGGCTGGTGCTGATCTTGGTGGAGGATCGCGAGGGATTAAACTACGTCCGCATGATTCAAGATTCAAGATCAAGATTCATGGAAGGAAGAAGACAGAGTCGGCTTGTGGAGACTGCGGGTCTTTATTGACAAATCTAAAATAAACTGAACAAACTCAGGGTCACGCCCACAGCGCTGTGTAAACAAACTCAATCCGCTGCTCACAGCTGTCACTCATATCGCTCCTCATGCTCTCCCGCTCTCGGCGTTCTCTCAACCCGTTTTGCTGCTCTCAGCTGTTCGTCCGATCACCTGCAGATCTCCACTGGTCTCTCTCTCCCCGCATCTCATCTCCTCGTGGATTTTATCGGTCTACCCATGCCAATTGCTGAAACAAGACACAGGTATTTGTCATTCACACTTAACCCACTCACGCCGCACCTGTCTCTCGATCCTCTCTCCTGTCACAGACCTTGCTGACCCACACCCCCCTTGCCACTCTATTCTCTTAATGAGTAATGGGTGTGTTTTGGGCATAACCTGTGATAAACCAGTCGGAGTCTCATCTCCCATTCCCTTTAAAACCTAGTTGCGCTTGAGCCATGGCGGATTCACTGTTTAGGCAAGGCTTCTCTAGCAAAGAAAAAGATCTGCTCGTGCGCGAGGTTAAAGCTATGTGTGTGTGTGTGTGTGTGTGTGTGTGTGTGTGTGTGTGTGTGTGTGTGTGTGTGTGTGTGTGTGTGTGTGTGTGTGTGTGTGTGTTTTGTGTGTGTGTGTGTGGTCTCCAGTGTCTCTGTCTGACGAGGGTTTGCTGCTGGTGTATAAGGCTGGGCTGGAGTATCAGGTGTGTGCGGATGGATGGAGCTCAAACCTTAGCAGCATCACATGCACACAGATGGGTTTAGGGTAAGGTCAGTACACACACACGTGCGCGCACCAAATACATTCACTGCGAGAGATGCAAATTACACCTTTTTTTAGATTTTACTGTAGTTTTCCCATACACTCTTTAGAAAACCATTGCCAAATGCTGCAGAACTCAAGAACCCTGCTCTAATATGTTACAAGTCTTAAAGAACTTTCTCCATCTAATATTAAACAATATTATCTACTATCAACTATCTAACAACTATCTAATATGTTTGAAGTCCAAAATGTCTTCACTATTTAAAAGTGTGTATGTGCGTGTGTGTGTTGTGTGTGTGTGTGTGTGTGTTTTGTGTGTGTGTGTGTGTGTGCCTGTGTGTGGTGTGTGTGTGTAGTTCTCCTCTCTCCTCAGATGCAGTGCTGGATGTGTCTACTTCTGCGGGACGGAGGCGCTGGCTGCATGTCGACCCAGAATCAAATCCACAGAATATGATTCCTCTACAGGGCCTGCTGGAAAAACGAGGGTGAGTGAGTGTGCGAGTGAGAGAGCAAGTGTGCGAGTGAGAGAGCAAGTGTGCGAGTGAGAGAGCAAGTGTGCGAGTGAGAGAGCAAGTGTGCGAGTGAGAGAGTGAATGTGCGAGTGAGCGAGTTTGCGAGAGAGAGTGTGCGAGTGAGAGAGTGAATGTGAGTGAGTGTGAATGTGAGTGAGTGTGAGAGTGAGTGTGAGAGTGAGTGTGAGTGTGAGAGTGAGAGTGAGTGTGAGAGTGAGTGTGAGAGTGAGTGTGAGAGTGAGTGTGAGAGTGAGTGTGAGAGTGAGTGTGAGAGTGAGTGTGAGAGTGAGTGTGAGAGCGATTGTGAGAGTGAGTTTGTGAGTGTGAGAGTGAGTGTCAGTGAGTGTTAGAGTGAGAGTGAGTGTGAGAGTGAGAGTGGGTGAGTGAGAGAGCGTGCGAGTGAGCGAGAGAGCGAGCGTACGACTGAGTGAGTGTGAGAGTGAGAGTAAGAGTGAGAGTGAGTGAGAGTGAGTGAGAGTGAGTGTGAGAGAGTGTGAGAGAGTGTGAGTGAGTGTGAGAGTGAGAGTGAGTGAGAGTGAGTGAGTGAGAGTGAGTGAGAGTGAGTGAGAGTGAGTGTGAGAGTGTGAGAGAGTGAGTGTGGAGTGAGTGTGAGAGTGAGTTTGTGAGAGTAAGAGTGAGTGTGAGAGGGTGGAGTGTGAGAGTGAGGAGTGTGAGAGTGAGTGTGAGAGTGAGTTTGTGAGAGTAAGAGTGAGTGTGAGAGTGAGGAGTGTGAGAGTGAGGAGTGTGAGAGTGAGTGTGAGAGAGTTTGTGAGAGTGAGAGTGAATGTGAGAGTGAGTGTGAGAGTGAGGAGTGTGAGAGTGATTGTGAGAGAGTTTGTGAGAGTGAATGTGAGATGTGAGGAGTGTGTGAGAGTGAGTGTGAGAGTGAGAGTGAGAGTGAGAGTGAGTGAGAGATGAGTGAGAGTGAGAGTGAGAGTAGTGTGCGAGTGAGAGTGTGGAGTGAGATAGTGTGCGAGTGTGAGTGTGAATGTGAGTGAGTGTGAGTGTGGAGAGTGAGTGTGAGAGTGAGTGTGAGAGTGAGAGTGAATGAGAGTGAGTGTGAATGTGAGTGAGTGTGAGAGTGAGTGTGAGAGCGAGTGTGAGAGCGAGTGTGAGAGCGAGTGTGAGAGCGAGTGTGAGAGCGATTGTGAGAGTGAGTTTGTGAGTGTGAGAGTGAGTGTCAGTGAGTGTTAGAGTGAGAGTGAGTGTGAGAGTGAGAGTGGGTGAGTGAGAGAGCGTGCGAGTGAGCGAGAGAGCGAGCGTACGACTGAGTGAGTGTGAGAGTGAGAGTAAGAGTGAGAGTGAGTGAGAGTGAGTGAGAGTGAGTGTGAGAGAGTGTGAGTGAGTGTGAGAGTGAGAGTGAGTGAGAGTGAGTGAGTGAGAGTGAGTGAGAGTGAGTGAGAGTGAGTGTGAGAGAGTGTGAGAGAGTGAGTGTGAGAGTGAGTGTGAGAGTGAGTTTGTGAGAGTAAGAGTGAGTGTGAGAGTGAGGAGTGTGAGAGTGAGGAGTGTGAGAGTGAGTGTGAGAGTGAGGAGTGTGAGAGTGAGTTTGTGAGAGTAAGAGTGAGTGTGAGAGTGAGGAGTGTGAGAGTGAGGAGTGTGAGAGTGAGTGTGAGAGAGTTTGTGAGAGTGAGAGTGAATGTGAGAGTGAGTGTGAGAGTGAGGAGTGTGAGAGTGATTGTGAGAGAGTTTGTGAGAGTGAATGTGAGAGTGAGTGTGAGAGTGAGGAGTGTGAGAGTGATTGTGAGAATGATAGAGTGAGTGTGAGAGTGAGTGTGAGTGAGTGTGAGTGAGTGTGATGTACTACATGTAGAATGTGTTTGGCACTCAGTCCATTAGAAACATGTGTCACTGTTATCAACATCACTTCCTCCTGCAGGCACAGCTGCCCATCATACAAGAGGATCTCACTGCAGTGTGCAAGAGACGGTGTGTATGACTGACACAACACACACACACATGCGCGCAAGCAAGCACGCACGCACACACACTTCTACTCTTTAACTCTCTTTCTGTGTGTCAGATTGTGGGCGACGCCCTGCGGCCCGGATGGTTAAGAGGATTCTGGGAGGCCGAACAAGTCGCCCGGCCGCTGGCCGTGGCAGTGCTCACTACAGAGTGAACCCAGCGGACACATCTGTGGCTGTGTGCTCATCGGGGACAAGTGGGCGCTCACTGTAGCTCACTGCTTCGAGGGGTAAGAGAACACACACACACACACACACACACACACACACACACACACAAACACAAACACACACACACACACACACACACACACACACACACTCTACAGATACACACACACTCACACTACAGATACACACACCTGTGTCTGTGAGGCTTCTGTCATTGTCTTCATAAAAACCCCATAATGACCTCCATTCCTTTATATGTTCTTTCAGATTAGCTGATTTCAATAAACATGAGTATTTATTACAATGGTATTCACAGTATTCAAGCTGCACTGCCAATACACTGGCATTTCTAATGAAACAGTGGAATAATTTTGGAATCTGGAGTAATATGGAGTATTTTTTCTTAAATGAATTCATTGCATGGTTTGTTAAAATTAAATAAGTAAAAATACATACCTTCATACATTAACACCGTTATTCTCCTGTTTATGGCTGTGAAGCTGCTCTGAAGGAGTCAGTGTTGTGTAAAGCGTGAGTAAGAGTGTGTGTGTAAAATGTTGATCTGTGTGCAGGCGTGAGAGCGCAGACGTGTGGAAGGTGGTTCTCGGGATCAATAATCTGGATCATCCTTCTCCGCACATGCAAACGCGGCGAGTGCGAAGCATAATCGTTCACTCGCGATACAACCGCGCGGTGGTGGACTACGACATCAGTGTGGTAGAGCTGGAGTCCGAGGTACTGGTGACCAGTTACGTGCGGCCCGTGTGCCTGCCTCGCATCGGGACGATTCCCAAACCCGACCAGTACTGCCACATCACCGGCTGGGGACACGTGGGCAACAGAAGTGAGTCAAACTACCAGTACACTACTGGTCTAACTCTCCTCTATTGAGGCATACACTACCGGTCTAACTCTCCTCTATTGAGGAGTACACTACCGGTCTAACTCTCCTCTATTGAGGCGTACACTACCGGTCTAACTCTCTTTTATTGAGGAGTACACTACTGGTTTAACTCTCCTCTATTGAGGAGTACACTACCGGTCTAAACTCTCCTCTATTGAGGAGTACACTACTGGTTTAACTCTCCTCTATTGAGGAGTACACTACCGGTCTTAACTCTCCTCTATTGAGGAGTACACTACGGTCTAACTCTCCTCTATTGAGGCACATCGTCAACTCTCTTATGAGGTCGTACATACGTCTAACTCTCTCTATTGAGGAGTACACTACCGGGTCTAACTTCCTCTATTGAGGAGTACACTACCGTCTAACTCTCCTCTATTGAGGCGTACACTACCGGTCTAACTCTCCTCTATTGAGGAGTACACTACGGTCTAACTACCGAGTCTAACTCTCCTCTATGAGGAGTACACTACCGGTCTAACTCTCCTCTATTGAGGTTACACTACCGGTCTAACTCTCCTCTATTGAGGCGTACACTACGGTCTAACTCCCTCTATTGAGGAGTACACTACCGGTCTAACTCTCCTCTATTGAGGAGTTACACTACCGGTCTAACTCTCCTCTATTGAGGAGTACACTACCGGTCTAAACTCTCTCTCTTATGAGGTACACTACGGTCTAACTCATCCTATTGAGGTACACTACCGGTCTAACTCTCCTCTATTGAGGCGTACACTACCGGTCTAACTCTCCTCTATTTGAGGAGTACACTACCGGTCTAAAACTCTCCTCTATTGAGGAGTACACTACCGGTCTAACTCTCCTCTATTGAGGGTACACTACCGGTCTAACTCTCCTCTATTGAGGAGTACACTACGGTCTAACTCTCCTCTATTGAGGAGTACACTACCGGTCTAACTCTCCTCTATTGAGGGATACACTATACTCGGTCTAACTCTCCTCTATTGAGGACATACAACTACCGGTCTAACTCTCCTCTATTGAGGGTACACTACCGGTCTAACTCTCCTCTATTGAGGAGTACACTACCGGTCTAACTCTCCTCTATTGAGGAGTACACTACCGGTCTAACTCTCCTCTATTGAGGAGTACACTACGTCTAACTCTCCTCTATTGAGGAGTACACTACCGGTCTAACTCTCCTCTATTGAGGAGTACACTACCGGTCTAACTCTCCTCTATTGAGGGTACACTACCGGTCTAACTCTCCTCTATATTGAGGAGTACACTACCGGTCTAACTCTCCTCTATTGAGGAGTACACATACCGGTCTAACTCTCCTCTATTGAGGAGTCATACACTACCGGTCTAAACTCTCCTCTATTGAGGAGTACACTACCGGTCTAACTCTCTCTATTGAGGCGTACACTACCGGTCTAACTCTACTCTATTGAGGCGTACACTACCGGTCTAACTCTACTCTATTGAGGAGTACACTACCGGTCTAACTCTCCTCTATTGAGGAGTACACTACCGGTCTAACTCTACTCTATTGAGGCGTACACTACCGGTCTAACTCTCCTCTATTGAGGAGTACACTACCGGTCTAACTACCGGTCTAACTCTCCTCTATTGAGGAGTACACTACCGGTCTAACTCTCCTCTATTGAGGCGTACACTACCGGTCTAACTGTACTCTATTGAGGAGTACACTACCGGTCTAACTCTATTGAGGAGTACACTACCGGTCTAACTCTCCTCTATTGAGGAGTACACTACCGGTCTAACTCTCCTCTATTGAGGAGTACACTACCGGCAGTGTTGGGGAGTAACGGAATACATGTACCGGCGTTACGTATTCAGAATACAAATTATGAGTATCTGTATTCCGTTACAGTTACAATTTAAATAGTGGGTATTTAGAATACAGTTACATTGTTGAAATCAATGGATTACATTAGGATACTTCTCTGTTTCACGAGTTTATTTACTCTCTAGCTAAATAAATTAAGGCAACTCAGCATTTCCCAGAAGCCCCAATGTGAAAACGAAAAAAAAATGCGCGGTTTGCGTGATCAGTCACAATGGAGTCGGAAGAGGAGCAGCGGGAGCTAGAGTAGAGATGGAGCCGGAACAACAGAGCCAGGGCAAGAATGCGTTTCTATCTGGGAAATTCAAACAGCATTTCACATTAAAGAAAGAGAAGGGAGAACGAAATATAGCCTAACTGTGCAGTGCAACCTCTGCTTGCCAGCAACCAGCTCCTTTCAGCGTCCAAAGACTTCACCTCCAACCGAAGCATCTTAAAGTAAGTTATCCTTCCCGTCCAGATCCAATGCTACCACATCTTGAAATTACTTTAAGAATTATTTGAAGTTAACATTATAAAATATGTAGACCTACACCACAAAATAAATGATTTAAAATTGAGCAATTCCAGCGTTATGGACGCGACATTTGCAGTCAAAACTGGAAATAGAAATTCTCTGAAAATGCATTTGATTTAATTCGAATAGGCTATATTTAAAAACGTCTGTTTATATATCCATATACTCCCGTAATAAAGGAGTCCAGACATTAGAAAAATATCTGTCTACAGATGCATTTTCTATTTAATATGAGGGAAATAAACATGCGTGACACAAAAACGTGACTTTAACTACTTCTGTGAATTACACTCTGCTCAAACCAAAAGTCATACTACCCACCGGATGAAGAAGGGTTGGCTCTCCACAGAACATAAAATATAGCCTACATTTTATAAATTTTTTCGCGTTCGCATTTATGAGGAAAAAACAATATTACGAACGTGACCACTCTGAAAGCTGCAAAGACTGCTTTAAAACTTTCACAGAGACCTCAAACAGAGAGCACAACGCCTTTCTTTAAAGGGAATTTCGTTTTGTATTAATTGTATCTTAGTTTTAATAAATGTTTCATCAACCAATTGATTTAATAAATAAGAAGTAGGCTAAATATTTCACGACATCGAGGCGCCGGCGTGTGAACTGGAGCTTGTCTTTTATGAACCGAAACTTAGCGTAAGATTATTCTTGCCTCACAGTCACAGACATGTCTAAATTTAAACAGAACAATTCAAAACGAAACAAAACAGACTTTTTTGGGTTCTGCTTATGTAATCCGTATGAAATGCGCATTTCTCTCTGGCACGTTCACTTACTGCAAAGATCGCGAGTCAGCATCGTCAACTTCATCTTTGCAAGCGACAGTGACACAGACGGAAAACAATTGTTTATTAATAAACAATTAAAATATCTCCTTGCTATATTTTACATATTCATAATCAATACTTTTGCCGGTTCTTTGTGACAGCTTTTAGCTGCTTTATTGGCAGCGCCATCCCTAGCCTACATATTACAACGCGTCACCACCGCATCACCATTCCCCATTCCTACACTTATAAAATGCAATTCAATACGGAAGTAATCCAAGTATTCAGAATACAGTACTCAGATTGAGTAACGTAACGGAATACGTTACAAATTACATTTTGGGGCATGTATTCTGTATTCTGTAACGAAATACGTTTTAAAAGTATCCTTCCCAACACTGACTACCGGTCTAACTCTCCTCTATTGAGGGGTACACTACCGGTCTAACTCTCCTCTATTGAGGAGTACACTACCGGTCTAACTCTCCTCTATTGAGGCGTACACTACCGGTCTAACTCTCCTCTATTGAGGAGTACACTACCGGTCTAACTCTACTCTATTGAGTACAACACTACCGGTCTAACTCTCCTCTATTGAGGAGTACACTACCGGTCTAACTCTCCTCTATTGAGGAGTACACTACCGGTCTAACTCTCCTCTATTGAGGCGTACACTACCGGTCTAACTCTCCTCTATTGAGGAGTACACTACCGGTCTAACTCTACTCTATTGAGGAGTACACTACCGGTCTAACTCTCCTCTATTGAGGCGTACACTACCGGTCTAACTCTCCTCTATTGAGGAGTACACTACCGGTCTAACTCTCCTCTATTGAGGAGTACACTACCGGTCTAACTCTCCTCTATTGAGGAGTACACTACCGGTCTAACTCTCCTCTATTGAGGAGTACACTACCGGTCTAACTCTCCTCTATTGAGGAGTACACTACCGGTCTAACTCTCCTCTATTGAGGAGTACACTACCGGTCTAACTCTCCTCTATTGAGGCGTACACTACCGGTCTAACTCTCCTCTATTGAGGAGTACACTACCGGTCTAACTCTCCTCTATTGAGGAGTACACTACCGGTCTAACTCTACTCTATTGAGGAGTACACTACCGGTCTAACTCTCCTCTATTGAGGAGTACACTACCGGTCTAACTCTACTCTATTGAGGAGTACACTACCGGTCTAACTCTCCTCTATTGAGGCGTACACTACCGGTCTAACTCTCCTCTATTGAGGAGTACAGTACCGGTCTAACTCTCCTCTATTGAGGCGTACACTACCGGTCTAACTCTCCTCTATTGAGGAGTACAGTACCGGTCTAACTCTCCTCTATTGAGGCGTACACTACCGGTCTAACTCTCCTCTATTGAGGAGTACAGTACCGGTCTAACTCTACTCTATTGAGGAGTACACTACCGGTCTAACTCTCCTCTATTGAGGAGTACAGTACCGGTCTAACTCTCCTCTATTGAGGAGTACACTACCGGTCTAACTCTCCTCTATTGAGGCGTACACTACCGGTCTAACTCTCCTCTATTGAGGAGTACACTACCGGTCTAACTCTCCTCTATTGAGGAGTACACTACCGGTCTAACTCTCCTCTATTGAGGCGTACACTACCGGTCTAACTCTACTCTATTGAGGAGTACACTACCGGTCTAACTCTCCTCTATTGAGGCGTACACTACCGGTCTAACTCTCCTCTATTGAGGCGTACACTACCGGTCTAACTCTCCTCTATTGAGGAGTACACTACCGGTCTAACTCTCCTCTATTGAGGAGTACACTATTGAGGCGTACACTACCGGTCTAACTCTCCTCTATTGAGGCGTACACTACCGGTCTAACTCTCCTCTATTGAGGAGTACACTACCGGTCTAACTCTCCTCTATTGAGGAGTACACTACCGGTCTAACTCTCCTCTATTGAGGCGTACACTACCGGTCTAACGTTGATGTAGATCAGTGTTGTTGGTGTTGTTGTTGTTGTAGATCAGTGTTGTTGTTGTTGTTGTTGTTGTTGTTGTTGTTGATGTGTGTATTGTTCCTCCAGTGCCGTTTAAGCTGCAGGAGGGAGAGGTGCGGATCATCTCTGTCTCTCAGTGTCAGTCTTACTTCGACATGAAGACCATCACGTCACGCATGCTCTGTGCCGGATACGAGGCGAGAACCATCGACTCCTGCATGGTGAGTGTGTGTGTGTCATCACGGTGACATCATGAGTGTGTGTCATCACGGTGACATCATGAGTGTGTGTCATCACGGTGACATCATGAGTGTGTGTCATCACGGTGACATCATATGTGTGTGTGTTTTTCGCCATGGTGACAAAACTGTCTGTGTGTGTTGTCATTGTTACATCATGACTGTGTGTGTGTGTGTGTGTGTGTGTGTGTGTGTGTGTGTGTGTGTGTGTGTGTGTGTGTGTGTGTGTGTGTGTGTGTGGTCGTCACGGTGACATCATGAGTGTGTGTGTCATCACAATAACATCATGAGTGTGTGTTGTCACGGTGACATCATGAGTGTGTGTGTGTTGTCACGGTGACATCATGAGTGTGTGTGTGTGTCGTCACGGTGACATCATTAGTGTGTGTGTGTGTGTGTGTGTGTGGTGTGTCTGTGTGTCGTCACGGTGACATCATGAGTGTGTGTGTGTGGTCACGGTAACATGAGTTTGTGTGTGGTGTCACGGTGACATCATGAGTGTGTGTCATCACGGTGACATTATGAGTGTGTGTCGTCACGGTAACATGATGAGTGTGTGTGTGCAGGGTGACAGCGGTGGGCCGCTGGTGTGTGAGGAGGATGACGGCCGCTGGTCTCTGTACGGTTTGACCTCCTGGGGCTCCGTGTGTTTCTCTAAGGTCCTGGGCCCCGGGGTCTACGCCAACGTCACGCACTTCACCCAGTGGATCGAGAGGCAGATCTACCTGCGCACGTTTAGCCTGCTCTAGGTACACACACATCCTTCCACACTCGTCTGGACGGTCTCACACACTCGCTTCACTCGTGCTGGTGTTACTCGACTCTCCTCTAGGGGGCGACAGTGTCCTTCACATCTTTCAGGATCTGCTATAAACATGTGGACAGTTCACTCTCCTGTTCAAGCCCATGACCGCAGAATCAGAGCGCTTTAACACACATCACAAACTCACGTATATGATCCAGAAACACACAACCAATTTTATAAACACCACAGCCAGTTTCTGCTGTTACACTACAGGCCCGTTCACACCAGCGACGATAACGATATAGTTCTAAACATCGTTCTCGCTATTAAAGAATAGCAGAGTTCACACCACAGCTATAACGATAACGATATAGAGAAACAATATCATTGGGATCACTTTCAGAACCATTTTTTTTACGCTAAACAGCCAATCAGAATTCACTCGAATTTAAAGGACTCGCGCATTAAAAATGGCAGACGACATCATGGAGAAATGAATCGACGAGGTCCTGAAAAATCCTCCATGTTTCTACATCGTCGTCTTGCTTCCTCTGAAGTTGCGGTGAAAAAGGCTATTGTTGTTTTTATTCCACTATATTGACTGTTAGATTATTAGCTCATTACGCTAGCTTCACTCGAAACACGGTATGCTGAGGACATCTGCTGGTTAAAGCCTGGAAGCGCAACAAGAATAAACAGACCGTTATCGTTATAGTTATCGTTATAGTTATCGTTCGTTGGTGTGAACGGCCCTTACATCCATAAACAGCCATAATGAAATATATGCTGATAATTATTATTACTTGGATTGTCCTGATAGATGAGCAGCCTTAGCTCAAACTCAGCGCTCGCAACGCAAACGTCATGGGTTCGATTCCCAGGTATCCCTCAAATGCATAAATGTAAATGTTAATACAGTCAAACCAGAATATATTCAGACTCCTTCAACATTTCTCTCATTATCTCAGTTTATTCGCTATAGTTTAGAAGATGGTAATAAATATGACAGAACTCAGAGTTATGAATTCAGTTGATATTTGACAGGTTTTGTCCGTCCTTCTGTTAGACTCTCACACATGAATTATGTTGAATATCTGTCAGCTGTTAAATTTAACTACACAATTAGATAATACCAGTTTAGCTCAACCAGTTACCCACAATGCTTCATGTTGCTCAGTCTGTGTGTAAAAAGAGCATTGTTATTAAAGAAGAAACACTTCAGCAAAACATGATCAGCTCAAAGTGACCCAATCATATTTGGCCCCAAATATTACTGTTAGTCACTGTATGAAGAATATTTGTGTATAATATGTCACAGTTTACTTTACTTTTGCTCTCCTCACTTCTCACACTAGTGAAAACATATCAAAAATTATTTTTGGTGTCTGAATATTTTTTGGTTTGACTGTAGATCAATAATTACCCAGAAGTCAAAGTGCAGCTGTGTGTGTCACTATAGACGTTGTGTTTTATTGCGCCTGTTGTGTAGATGAACAGGTCTGCAGTGTGTGTGTTCTGTGTATGTTGCAAACACACTTCACCTCTCACACCAGGTCAAAGGTCAAAGGGCTCTTGCTGCTCACCTTCCTTTCCTCTGCTGCTATTGGTCGGTTCTGTAAATGACCGGGACTGTGGAAAGCTCTCAACCAATGATATTCTGTTATGATTTTGTGTAGTGAATGACATCAGTGTGTTTCTACAGTGCTTTTCCCTGTGTGTTGTGTGTGTGTGTGTGTGTGTGTGTGTGTGTGTGTGTGTGTGTGTGTGTGTGTGTGTGTGTGTGTGTGTGTGTGTGTGTGTGTTGTAGTGATATTCTCTTCACGTCACGTGTGTCTAAGTGCTTTTTAGTGCAACATTCCGTCTTTTCATTTTTTAAAGACTATTTTTCTACTGATTTTGAGCACATGAAGCAGTAAATCTGAACTCTAATGTTCCATGTTTTTAATGCTCTGTAAATACAGTTGTGTAAAAATGTGCATTAAATATTTCTAGCCATTACATTAACTTGAGATTCATCATTCTGTCTGTAATCTGATTCATTTGGAGATTTTGCTCAAGACACAGCAAACTTTATTATATTTTTATATATCAGCTTTGTAAAGTAGTTTTTAGTGTTTAAAAGACAGATTTCTGCACATAAGATGTAATAATAACACAGTGAGGTTCATTAGTTAACATTAGTTAAAGTCGTCATGAAATCAAATTTGACAAATCTTCTTTTTGTATGTAATATTGTAGTGTTTATTATAAATGATTTATCTGTGCACTTCATTATTTTTTAAAAATTCATGTACCCTTATAATCTTTAATCAAATACATTACCCTTCCCTCCCCCCTCGAAACGACCTCTCTTTTCTTCCGGTCACATGCAATGGCGAAAGGGTGCGGCCAGAGCCGATGAGGGTGCGGCTATCGGAGCACAGCCTCTCAGAGAACCTGTCAGTGTCAGTGTCCTCCAACGATCCAATCAATTCCCGAAGGATGGAATCAAGCCCCCGCCCTACATTTTTTCAAATTTCAGAAGCCGTTTCACTCGAATATACGTCACAACAAGAAAAAAAAAGACAATCTCAACTTCCGTTTCATGCCGACTTTAATATATTAATCAACATGAACAGACAATGAGGAATATATCTGTTACAGGGTGATCCTCTCTGATGCGGGACATCAGGCTCTCATTTATAAAACTCTAGGATCATCACTAAAAGTGTACGTGCGTCTGAAAGCCAAAAATGTCGTACGAAAACAAATATTCAGACTTATAAAAGCGTGCGTACGCCAGAACCTGCGCAGAATTCACTTTATCAACCCAGTTAGCGGAAGATTGTGCGCATGCGTCTCCACCTCGAAATAACCATAAATGAGCTTACTCCCAGTTTTACCTCATGTTCATTATCCTCATCTGCATATCCTCATCTGCATATCCTCATCTGCATATCCTCATCTGCATATCATTGCATGTTTAACGGTACAAGACATTTGGAAAATATTAAATATGGATGTGCCGTCACATTACATTAATAAAAAATTATTTAGTAGCCTATATCCTTGCCTTGTTTTGAATAAATAAATCAAATAGTGTAAAATACATTTCAGAGAAAGTTCTTCTCAATCTTTTCCACTGGCCAAAGAGTATTTTTAATTAATTTATATTTTTAATGGAAAATGATAGACCTTGTTGTGCAGTATTTGCACGAAACTATTTTCTCAGACAATCTGCTATTATCATGATAAGCAATTAATCTCTGTAGTTATAACATTAAAACACATCATACCAGAGGAAAAGTGTTCAAACGCATTGCATGATCCACAACAAATATTTATATTTATTGAATATCATTTTTTTAACTTCTCAGTAATGATTTCATGTAATTGAGGTGTTTAGTAGTATGAAGCAGCTTCAGTCCCGCATTCTCAGACCCCTGGTTTCCCGAGACAGCGCCTCCTATCAAACTAAATCAGATAAACATGTGAAGAACTGAAGCCGAAAAGTGAGTATCGTCAATTTTATTTAGCGAATCATACTCATTCTATTTCTTTTTTAATCAAACTACTTTATAGCTCATCGATACACCAACATATGAATAGTCCATTTAATATGTGTAGGCTAAAGATAGTTTGAGCCGTTATGTTTTTCACCTTTTTCTATTATTGCCATATATGCAATGTTTTATTAATTAATTAATTAATTTATTAATTTATATGGACAGGCCATCATTCATGGCCTATGTGAGATGCAGGCATTATCCTGGCAGTGTTCCTCCGTGGCCCTATACTTATCACCCTAGGTATGCTTGTAATTTGCATTTGCAAAAAAAAAAATATTATTTGTTATTACACAATATTTTTGACAATGACATTCATTCTTTATTTTAGTGAAGTCGAGGAATTTGAGAGCGATTGCAAAAATAATGAAAAAAGAAGTAACATTCACCTACCAGAAAGTAATTAGGCCTATTTTACTTTATGCATTTACATTTTACATATTCAATTTAGTAGACGCTTTTATCCAAAGCGACTTTTAAATGAGGAGGTTTTTTATGCAATTGAAGACGAAAAATAAAGTCACTAACACAATTCTCTCTTCCTTTTCTCTTTGCTTTGTCCTGGTTACAGCAAGATGATGTTTAGGTGATCGTTAAATAAAGAACAGAATTGATTATTATTGGTGTTTTGTCTATTCTTATTTGAGTTTTGCTTTGCATTCAAAATATCAAAAAACAGGTTTTGTAATGTTAGCATGGTATAATGTTTATTAATTAGACCATTATAGGTTGAACTGAAAGAAAAATTGGAATTTGAAATAAAAAAACATTGTAGAAATATAATATCACATAATGTTTTTCAGAAGTCTGTAATTGTATCCCTTCCATCAGTCATTTTCTTTCAATTACACCCACGCTAAAAAAACAACCACTGGGTAATCTGTTAGTCAGAGAACACATTGAGGTTTTTTGGCACATGCATTAAGCAGGGAACGCAAATATTTATTTGGATAACTTTAAATAAAACGAGACCGTAATGTTGAATCTTATTGTTCTCAATGTCATGTGGATAAGGGTGTTATTCGATCTTCAGAACAGCAGGAGGCGCTGTCTCGGTAAACGAGGGTCTGAGAATGCGGGACTGAAGCTGCAGGCTCCGAGTCTAATATTGTTTAACTCCATCAACGAAAATGGCATATTTAATCTAAATGTTTATATCAGAAGTAAAACATAGTTTAAATCATTCTTTTATTTATTTAAACTGTTATTGTGAACATGCACTCTGTATTTATGGTTATTATAATGAAGATGTTTTAGATAGGCTGCGTTAGTTTCACTAAACAACCCAACGCGCTCGCTGGCGCGGACATTTAAGAAGTGATGGATGTATGCTTCATGAGATAGGCTTGGTGAGTGAGATTATGTTTGTATTATCTTTCTGTATATATATAATTTTCTTTAGATTTTCTGTCTAAAAGTGACCAAAAAGAAATTTAACCATCGGTGTCGCCAAACTGCTCCGTCTCCAAAACGCTCGTCCGCCTGGGTCAGAGTTTGCGTTCAGGTGCGCACATTCTCCCGTCAAGTTTGTTTTTATAAATCACAACTTTTGCGTGGGAAGTGGCGAACACCTCTTTCAGGGCCTGTTTTGCGCGACGCAACGGTTATAAATGAGGGCCAGTGTGTATAAGCCCCAGTGCAAGTTTAACACAGATATAGAGCCCACAATACAGCCAACATTTATCAGTCCATCATCCAATCCATTCAAAATTATACAGTAAAAATATCTGAAATTGTGCATGATTATATTGAAGCACAGATGCTGGGTAAAGCTTCAGTGAAACATACACGAATGGGTCAACAATGATAACTCTTCTGTATGGTCCGATTGGTCCATAACTTTAACATGTACAGTAACAAAGCAATGGCACTTTCAAGACAATTCAATTTAATTCATACATTCATTTGTATAACGCTTTTCACAATATCATTTCAAAGCAGCTTTACAGAAAATGCAGGTTTCTATGTTACAAAACCACGATAGGATTTTATGAGATATCAATTGTACAGTTATAAGATACCACAAATTGTAGTATTTACAAATATCATATGAATATCATACCAATGAAAAAAAAGCATATCCTGGAACTGTTCACGTGATTCTGCTACAACATCTCCAGAAACACACTCTTGACTATCTTCAAAACTTGAGAGCCCTGATACAATAACGGCGATTTGAGACTAATATAATGTAAATGTAATATAATTATGTTACCTTGGTTCGGCCGGTGTGTGTGCAGTCTCAGAGAGTAATGTGTTCGCGTGTTAAAGACGCGGTGCGTCTGCGTTTACACTGACACAGATCCGATCTTTTACTAACTGACACAGATCCGATCTATCACTCACTGACACAGATCCGATCTATCACTCACTGACACAGATCCGATCTTTTACTAACTGACACAGATCCGATCTTTTACTCACTGACACAGATCCGATCTATTACTCACTGACACAGATCCGATCTATTACTCACTGACACAGATCCGATCTTTTACTCACTGACACAGATCCAATCTTTTACTCACTGACACAGATCCGATCTATTACTCACTGACACAGATCCGATCTTTTACTCACTGACACAGATCCGATCTTTTACTCACTGACACAGATCCGATCTATTACTCACTGACACAGATCCGATCTTTTACTCACTGACACAGATCCAATCTTTTACTCACTGACACAGATCCGATCTATTACTCACTGACACAGATCCGATCTATTACTCACTGACACAGATCCAATCTTTTACTAACTGACACAGATCCGATCTATTACTCACTGACACAGATCCGATCTTTTACTAACTGACACAGATCCGATCTTTTACTCACTGACACAGATCCGATCTATTACTCACTGACACAGATCCGATCTTTTACTCACTGACACAGATCCAATCTTTTACTCACTGACACAGATCCGATCTATTACTCACTGACACAGATCCGATCTATTACTCACTGACACAGATCCAATCTTTTACTAACTGACACAGATCCGATCTATTACTCACTGACACAGATCCGATCTATTACTCACTGACACAGATCCGGTCTATTACTCACTGACACAGATCCGGTCTATTACTCACTGACACAGATCCAATCTTTTACTAACTGACACAGATCCGATCTATTACTCACTGACACAGATCCGATCTATTACTCACTGACACAGATCCGGTCTATTACTCACTGACACAGATCCAATCTTTTACTAACTGACACAGATCCGATCTATTACTCACTGACACAGATCCGATCTTTTACTCACTGACACAGATCCGATCTATTACTAACTGACACAGATCCGATCTTTTACTCACTGACACAGATCCGATCTATTACTCACTGACACAGATCCGATCTTTTACTCACTGACACAGATCCGATCTATTACTCACTGACACAGATCCGATCTATTACTCACTGACACAGATCCGATCTATCACTCACTGACACAGATCCGATCTATTACTCACTGACACAGATCCGGTCATTACTCACTGACACAGATCCAATCTATCACTCACTGACACAGATCCGATCTATCACTCACGGACACAGATCCGATCTATTACTCACTGACACAGATCCGATCTATCACTCACGGACACAGATCCGATCTATTACTCACTGACACAGATCCGATCTTTTACTAACTGACACAGATCTGATCTTTTACTCACTGACACAGATCCGATCTTTTACTCGCTGACACAGATCCGATCTTTTACTAACTGACACAGATCTGATCTTTTACTCACTGACACAGATCCGATCTTTTACTCGCTGACACAGATCCGATCTTTTACTCGCTGACATAGACCCGATCTTTTACTAACTGACACAGATCCGATCTATTACTCACTGACACAGATCCGATCTATTTCTCACTGACACAGATCCGATCTATCACTCACGGACACAGATCCGATCTATTACTCACTGACACAGATCCGATCTATCACTCACGGACACAGATCCGATCTATTACTCACTGACACAGATCCGATCTATCACTCACGACACAGATCCGATCTATTACTCACTGACACAGATCCGATCTTTTACTAACTGACACAGATCTGATCTTTTACTCACTGACACAGATCCGATCTTTTACTCGCTGACACAGATCCGATCTTTTACTAACTGACACAGATCCGATCTATCACTCACGGACACAGATCCGATCTATCACTCACTGACACAGATCCGATCTATCACTCACTGACACAGATCCGATCTTTTACTAACTGACACAGATCTGATCTTTTACTCACTGACACAGATCCGATCTTTTACTCGCTGACACAGATCCGATCTTTTACTCGCTGACATAGATCCGATCTTTTACTAACTGACACAGATCCGATCTATTACTCACTGACACAGATCCGATCTATTACTCACTGACACAGATCCGATCTATCACTCACGGACACAGATCCGATCTATTACTCACTGACACAGATCCGATCTTTTACTAACTGACACAGATCTGATATTTTACTCACTGACACAGATCCGATCTATTACTCACTGACACAGATCCGATCTTTTACTAACTGACACAGATCCGATCTATTACTCACTGACACAGATCCGATCTATTACTCACTGACACAGATCCGATCTATTACTCACTGACACAGATCCAATCTATCACTCACTGACACAGATCCGATCTATTACTCACTGACACAGATCCGATCTATTACTCACTGACACAGATCCGATCTATCACTCACGGACACAGATCCGATCTATTACTCACTGACACAGATCCGATCTATCACTCACGGACACAGATCCGATCTATTACTCGCTGACACAGATCTGATCTATTACTCACTGACACAGATCCGATCTATTACTCACTGAAACATATCCGATATTTTATTCGCTGACACAGATCCGATCTATTACTCGCTGACACAGATCCGATCTTTTACTCACTGACACAGATCCGATCTATTACTTGCTGACACAGATCCGATCTTTTACTCACTGACACAGAATCCGATCTATTACTCGCTGACACAGATCCAATCTTTTACTCGCTGACACAGATCCGATCTATTACTAAATGACACAGATCCGATCTTTTACTCACTGACACAGATCCGATCTTTTACTCACTGACACAGATCCGATCTATTACTTGCTGACACAGATCCGATATTTTACTCACTGACACAGATCCGATCTATTACTCGCTGACACAGATCCGATCTTTTACTCACTGACACAGATCCGATCTATTACTTGCTGACACAGATCCGATCTTTTACTCACTGACACAGATCCGATCTATTACTCGCTGACACAGATCCGATCTTTTACTCGCTGACACAGATCCGATCTATTA
Source organism: Chrosomus eos (assembly GCA_036326025.1). NCBI lineage: Eukaryota > Metazoa > Chordata > Actinopteri > Cypriniformes > Leuciscidae > Chrosomus > Chrosomus eos. The sequence continues at coordinate 37,095,308 of CM070837.1, read as the reverse complement.
CTAAATGACACAGATCCGATCTATTACTCACTGACACAGATCCGATCTATTACTCGCTGACACAGATTCGATCTTTCACTCGCTGACACAGATCTGATCTTTTACTCTCTGACACAGATCTGATCTATTGTAATGGTGTGAAAAATGTATAATTCATCGAACTTTATTTGATTAGTTGCTTCTCAATCAGATGCAGAGAGATTGAGCAAGGAATGATCCACATTTCATTAAGGTGGGGGAGGTTCGAATATTAAATCAACACCAGTATTTAATTGAACACACAGCAACCAGCATTTAGTCTTAGTGCTTATAAACATTATAATTGCACTATTGCCCTGTACTGCATGAGTTTGATTGGAAAGATGTGTTGTGTCCTTTAGTGTTACTGATTTGGTATGAACCCCACTTTCTTCAATCAATGGTATATTCGATGTGCTAAACGATATTTTTATCTCCACTGATTCGGGTGATTCTGTGGTTCTAGTTCTCTTAGACCTTTCGGCAGCTTTTGACACTGTTGACCACCCTACTCTGTTGGCTAGACTTGAGACTGGGGTGGGCCTAAAAGCCTCTGTCCTGTCATGGTTTCAGTCGTACCTCTCTGACAGAAAGTTTTTAGTTAAAATGGGTAATTTTTCCAGCTCCATGGCACCTCTAACCTGTGGTCTTCCACAGGGCTCCATTTTGGCTCCCTCTCTATTTTCTCTATACATGCTACCGTTGGGCGCTATCTTAAGGAAACACAGTGTATCATTTCATCTTTATGCAGACGACACCCAAATTTACATTCCATTTAAAAGAAATAACCCTGCAGCGTTAAACTCTCTTCTATTATGCCTAGAGGAGGTAAAGGCATGGCTGGCTCAAAATTTCCTCTCTCTAAATGATGATAAGACCGAGGTCATTGTCTTCAGCCCGAGTGAAAGGTCCCAGTGTACAAGCCCAGACTTGGGGAGTCTATCTCGTTTTATATCTACAGGAGTGCGGAACTTAGGTTTTCTTGTTGACCAGTCTTTAAAATTTGACAAACATATTTCATCTGTCATCAGTTCCGGTTTCTACCAACTTCGCTTACTTTCTAAAATCAAAGGCTTTCTTACTCCAATAACTATGGAAATGGCGGTTCATGCATTCATCACGTGTCGGCTAGACTATTGCAATTCACTTTACTGTGGGATATCAGTTTCCCAAATTGCACGTCTTCAGTTGGTCCAAAATGCTGCGGCCAGACTCATTCTTAACTGTCGCAAATATGACCATATCTCTCCGATTCTTAAATCGTTACACTGGCTGCCAGTCCGTCAGAGAATAGATTTTAAAATCCTCCTATTTGTTTTTAAATCTTTACACAACTTAGCTCCAGCCTATCTATCCGAACTTATTCAGCCCTATACTCCGTCCAGAAGCCTAAGGTCACACGACCAGGCTCTGCTGGTAGTCCCTCGTGTCAGACTCAAGCGTAGAGGGGAGCGTGCTTTTGCAGTGGCAGGGCCTCGTCTGTGGAACACCCTGCCCCTAGAGATCCGAACGGCCCCCACCCTTTCGATCTTTAAGTCTCTGGTAAAAACCTACCTGTTCTCTTTAGCTTATTGATCTCTTTTTTTTTTTTTTTTTTTTTCATTATTTCTACGATTTTATATTTGAATCTTTGTTAAGGCTATTCGTAGCTCTGCTGCTTTTTATGTGTTTTAGGGGTTGTTTTGCTGTTTTTACTTTTCTTATTTGTGTGTTCTGTAAAGCACTTTGGTCTGTCTAAGTGGCTGTTTAGATGTGCTATACAAATAAATGAACTTGAACTTGAACTTGATATTCCTCGCGTGTTGAACACTTCAGTTTGCGGGAAGCACTCTGAAGAGAGGTATGTGTCTCCGTTAATGGACAATTCAAACAAGGTCTTAGAGCATATTAAATAGAAGTTATTATGAAATCAGAACGAATATGGTGGTAATACTGTTGGTGACCCTGTTGTTTGTTAAATAGATGGTTCTTCGTGTTTAATATAGTCAGGGCCGGATTAAGAGTTCAGAGGCCCCTGGCCACAATGTCTTGTAGGCCCCCCTTAGGCAGGCCAAATGTATCATTTGTCCAATTTTAATTTGTCATTAACAGTTTTACTGACTTAAAAGAAACTATTGTTCTCATAAATTATTGTTCTTTCCCACAGGATTTTGTAAAACTATGGTGGGTGAATCTGTCCCTCTAGGGGGGTTCGGGGGCATGCTCCCCCACAAGATTTTTTTTTTACATATTAAGGTTAAATGCATCAATCTGGTGCACTTTGAGAGCTCAAAATTAAGAGCTTTAACCGGCTTCAACCCATGAACTGTGACATTGAACAAAGGAAAAGCATTGACTTGTACCTGGACATTAAAGAGGGATCAAACATCTTTTTAGTTATGATAAAGAGTCTCAGTCTACATTACATTGTCACTGGTGTTTTAGGATGCCAAACAATTAATGATTCCCATAACATAAAATCCATATAGACTATAAATGTACTGTATATATGAAAATTAATATTTCAAAAGTATATTTTACATACACTATTGTATAGGAAAATTACAATACTTTTGTCCTAATTTCTTCACTTGCCAGAAATAAACCCTTGAGCTTTTATTTTGGAGAAAACACCAGATCACCATGCTGATCGCGTGAGCAAAGTGCGCACTTTTCTTTAAATCACGCAGCACAAACAGAATGGCTACATAGGCTACTTAATTACAGTCTTGTGCTGTTTTATAAAGGCACAAAGCCATATCAGTTTCGATTTTAGTTTGTTGGCAAAATATAACGCTAGTAGAGACCTTTATGGTATAGGCGGTACATTTTACATACATATGTGTTGGGAAAAGGGAGAAGAGAGAGTTCGGCAAAAGCCGGATTCGAACTCGGGTCGAACGCGTCAAAAGCTGCTTTCAACACCTCACGCCCTACGATCTACGCCACTGCAGAAAAGTAGTGGCGGGCGTCTTTTTGCTAAAAAGACAGGCACGTAGTGCAAATGTACGCTCCGTTATCGGCAATTTAAAAAAAAAATACAAATATAAAAAGTACTCCCCTCGCTTGGGCCCCAAGTGCGCATGGGCCCCTGGGCCCGTGCCCATAATGCCCAATGGATAATCCGGGCCTGAATATAGTACATAAACTGTATTACGTTAAACGTGCGATTGTGTCATATTTCTATGAACGGTATAACACTTTAAGTATCAGTTAATGTCCTATGTTGGTTTTCATGGGTATGAGGATGCTTGTTAATGTTGATCTGGGTTTCACTTAATTTCATTTTGATGACATGAGTGGTAAATCTGTGCTGCACCGAGTGAAATGCGCGCCAGTAATCAACGGTGCATTCTGGGTAATGTAGTTCATATTTAATGCATGTTATGTGTGTTAAGAAGAAGCTGAAACTGTGAATTGTTTCTTTGATATTGTAAGTTGCCTGCATATTAAAAATATGGGACAATGTATTAACTGAATGATGTATTTGCAGATTGTCAATCCAGAATCAGATGATTGTGTAACACTGTCCCATTTTATGCTTGCAGGTATGAGTTGTAGCCTATTCTTTTGTTTCAATATTGTTTTATTAATTTTCAGAATTCCTAAATCTTATTAGTTCTACATAAAAATATGCCTTTGGTGTTATGCATCTTATTAAATGGAACCATTTAAGATACTGTAAAGAAAATACATCTTGTAGGCCTAATATGAGTTTGCGGGAAGCACTCTGAAGAGAGATTGTCAATCCAGAATCAGATGATTGTGTAACACTGTCCCATTTTATGCTTGCAGTAAACACGCAAAAGCGAAAAGAAGTTGCTGGTGTTTCTCTTTATTTGAGGCTGACCCTGTGGTGCATCTACTGATCCGCTACACTATTACTCACTGACACAGATCCGATCTTTTACTCACTGAAGGCCATTGCACACTGAGTCCGAAATTCGCATCCGAAATTTTCGCACGTTAAAAAAAAAAATCGACCTCACGTTATGTCAATCACGCTTGCACACTGCCTCCGAAACTTTCGTCCGTCAAAAAAAAATTCGGATCAGGTTCGATTTTCTGCGTTTTTCGCATCCACAGCCAGCATTTTGAGAGGTTTTTTGACTGTTCAGACCTACCGTACAAGCGAACGACACAATCCAGAATGGCATCTCACAAGTTGATACACTTCGTCTCGCAGCACAAAGTACTGATAAACAAACCATACAGCTGTTCTGTATGCCCAGCGTTTCTGCCGGCCGTGTGTGTGTGTGTGTGTGTGTGTGTGTGTCTTTTTTGGTGGTCTTTTTTTTTATATGTGGCTCCAGTATCGCTAGCAAAGCATCAAACTGTTCCATTGACATTCTGAGGTAAATTTTGAATCGCTCGGGATAATTGCGCAACTCCTTGATGAGCTGAAACTCTCCTTCCTCTCGGCACAAGATTGGATGGACCCTCTTTTTCTTCTTTTTCTCTTTTAAAGAAGACAGAGGGCAACAAAATCATCCTCACTGCTTGACGAATCCATTCTGTATTTTTTGCGTTTTTTTCCGCAAAGGTTTAATAAATACGCATCGGACTCAGTGTGCAAGGTTACTGTGCGTGACGAATTTTCAGGCTGATGAACACGAAAAAACGTATACAAAAAATTCGGACTCAGTGTGCAATGGCCTTGACAAAGACTGGGGTTTCTTGGGGTTTCCGATCTTTTACTCGCTGACACAGATCCGATCTTTTACTCACTGACACAGATCCGATCTATTACTCACTGACACAGATCCGATCTTTTACTCACTGACACAGATCCGATCTATTACTCACTGACACAGATCCGATCTATTACTCACTGACACAGATCCGATCTTTTACTCACTGACACAGATCCGATCTTTACTCACTGACACAGATCCGATCTATTACTCACTGACACAGATCCGATCTTTTACTCACTGACACAGATCCGATCTATTACTCACTGACACAGATCCGATCTTTTACTCACTGACACAGATCCGATCTTTTACTCACTGACACAGATCCGATCTATTACTCACTGACACAGACGATCTGTACTCCTGACACAGATCCGATCTTTTACTCGACTGACACAGATCCGATCTATTACTCACTGACACAGATCCGATCTTTTACTCACTGACACAGATCCGATCTATTACTCACTGACACAGATCCGATCTATTACTCACTGACACAGATCCGATCTATTACTCACTGACACAGATCCGATCTTTTACTCACTGACACAGATCCGATCTTTTACTCACTGACACAGATCCGATCTTTTACTCACTGACACAGATCCGATCTTTTAACTCACATGACACTAGAATCCGATCTTTTACTCACTGACACAGATCCGATCTTTTACTCACTGACACAGATCCGATCTTTTACTCACTGACACAGATCCGATCTTTTACTCACTGACACAGATCCGATCTTTTACTCTCACATCTTGACATACAAGATCCGATCTTTTACTCACTGACACAGATCCGATCTATTACTCACTGACACAGATCCGATCTTTTACTCACTGACACAGATCCGATCTTTTACTAACTGACACAGATCCGATCTTTTACTAATGACACAGATCCGATCTATTTACTCACTGACACAGATCCGATCTTTTACTCACTGACACAGATCCGATCTATTACTCACTGACACAGATCCGATCTTTTACTCACTGACACAGATCCGATCTATTACTCACTGACACAGATCCGATCTTTTACTCACTGACACAGATCCGATCTATTACTCACTGACACAGATCCGATCTTTTACTAACTGACAAGATCCGATCTATTACTCACTGACACAGATCCGATCTATTACTCACTGACACAGATCCGATCTATTACTCACTGACACAGATCCGATCTTTACTCACTGACACAGATCCGATCTTTACTCACTGACACAGATCCGATCTATTACTCACTGACACAGATCCGATCTATTACTCACTGACACAGATCCGATCTTTTACTCACTGACACAGATCCGATCTTTTACTCACTGACACAGATCCGATCTTTTACTCACTGACACAGATCCGATCTTTTACTCACTGACACAGATCCGATTCTTTACTCACTGACACAGATCCGATCTTTTACTCACTGACACAGATCCGATCTTTTACTAACTGACACAGATCCGATCTTTTACTAACTGACACAGATCCGATCTTTACTCACTGACACAGATCGATCTTTTACTCACTGACACAGATCCGATCTATTACTCACTGACACAGATCCGATCTTTTACTCACTGACACAGATCCGATCTATTACTCACTGACACAGATCCGATCTTTTACTCACTGACACAGATCCGATCTATTACTCACTGACACAGATCCGATCTTTTACTAACTGACATAGATCCGATCTTTTACTAACTGACACAGATCCGATCTTTTACTCACTGACACAGATCCGATCTTTTACTCACTGACACAGACTGGGGTTTCAGATCTTTTACTCGCTGACACAGATCCGATCTATTACTCACTGACACAGATTCCGATCTTTTACTCACTGACACAGATCCGATCTTTTACTCA
>CM070837.1:37076225-37083725 GCA_036326025.1 Chrosomus eos | reverse complement strand
TCTCTCGCTGACATCTTGCAGAGCAAGCAGGTGTCTGCTGTTGCATGTTTTACAGCACATCTTCAGATCACATTCAGCTGATCTGTGTTCTCTGCCGCATTGCCAACATCGGTTGTTGTCCAGAACGTTACGTTTCTGGGTGGCACTAAGCAGTTTGAAATTTGCACAACTATTCAGAGTATGCTTGTAGTTCTCACAGAATGGGCAGAACTTCTTTGCATCTAGACTGGTTGGAGGAGTGGATTTGGCCGGCTCCCTAACTGATTTGGGTTCAGCCCCCAGCATGAGGACTGGTGCCCTAGGTGACGACTTGGCAGTACGCTTAGAGTCTCTGGGCTTAGGTCCAGTGTCCTTTCCCAATCGATATTGTGTGATATCCTCCTGGATCTGGAGCTTGTATTCCAACCAATCTGCTAGGTCCAGAAGAGTGGGGATAGGAATGCGGAGCGGGTGGATGTAGCGCCTGAAACTGGACCTCAGGTCGTGTGGTAGCTTGCCCAGTAGACGGGTGACATGAGAACGAGAGACATGCTCACCAGGGATCTGACGTTCAGGGCGAACAACCTGAATGACTTGATGTCTCCACTCTGAATGTTGGGGCCATCCATCAATTCAGCAATACGCTGAACGGTGAGTTGGTGTGGCTGCCCATACTGTTGGTTTAAAGCTGCCATAGTGTCAGTGAAGGGGTAATCAGGGGTAATTCCTTGCTATAGGAATCTGCCACCAGCAATGCTTCCTCCAGCTTCAGATGATCCACTAATATCTGGAACTTCAAACATTCAGTAGCATCTCTAGGAAGGAGATTGTCAAGGGCAATACGGAGTCTCGCAAAGTCACTTGGGTTTGGACTGTTGAAGTTCGGGATTGTAGGAGTGGGCCCTCTGTATGTTCTTTCCTGTTCACCAGAGGGAGTCACTGAGCGTCGGCACCTGGGCCCGTGTCGAGGTGAAGGGGGACCACGTCTCTCACGCCGGTCTGGAGAGTAGCTGCAGCGGCGTGCAGGAGAGTAGACGTCTCGGCGTGATGGTTCTATGTATTCTCTGAAGGAATAACAAGAATCTCTGTAGCTGGCGTGGCTCTCAGGTGAGCGGCGGTGACTGGACTGCTCATAATTATAATGAGAACTGTAGCGCTCTTCCATGGGGTCATAGCTTCGTCACGGGGCCTGGTGCTTGTTGCGTACTAGCTTGGGGAGCGCTTAGGTGAGGGAGAGTCATACCTGGTTGATTCCTGTAGTTCTTTGTCTCTCTGCTGTAGTCATGATGACTGTCCGAGGACCATTGTGGTGGTGTCGTCTCCCTGTCCCGGAAGTAGACTGATTTATACCAGGTTGAAGCACCTCCATGATCCAGCCCTTCTCTGTAAAGTCTATCTCTGGCCGTTACAGTACGTGACTCTGAACGGGAATTACTGGGCTCCGCTCTGGCTCTGAGCTGCTCGTTCTGTATTTTCAATTCCTCCATTAATGCTAGGAGATCTTCCCTTTCACGCTCTAATATGTGGCACTCCCTTCTCCACTCATCCGCAGAAGATTCCCCTTTATCGGTATCTGACCGTCGCACTGGGCTGTGGTGCAGCTGGCCTTCTGGGGATGCAGAGCGAGATTCAGGTCTGCTGTGGTCCTCTTCGTCTAGCCACTCTCTGGACTGTGACTCAGAAGACTTCCTTATTTGAGATCTGGACGGGAGATCAGACAAATCCTAATCTTGCAAGTAGTTAGGGAGGGACCGCTGCCTCCTAGATTGTGCACAAGACTCTTTATCCGAGATCTTGATCCACTGCAGGCTCTGGATCCGGCTCGAAGTATCACTTTGTGCAGAAGAGGACTGCCGTCTTTGATTCAGATAGTTTATGGATCTTTATGGATCGTTAAGTAGAGCTCACAGCGTGTGATCAGTCAGAATCACACAAGATTTCTTCATTGAGAGTATTTATTGAATTTACAACTGCATGATTGATTATGTACATTGACGTGTATGTGTGTGTGGTGTGTGTGTGTGTGTGTGTGTGTGTGTGTGTGTGTGTGTGTGTGTGTTGTTGTTTGGAAGACGCACACAGAATAAAGCAGTTGTATCAAGGCGGGTTGTAAGTCCGTGCAGTTGGCGTGCACTACTGGTAAAGCCTCTGACAGAATAATACTTGCGCACAGCGATCCTGAATCAACTTGTCCAGGTGAAGCGAGGCGTCTTCCAGTAGGAGAGAGAAAGTCACAATAAAGTGTCTGACGTTTAGCGGCCACAAGGGGGCCTTTTTTACAGTGTCTTTAACACTCTCACAATTAACAAGTTGCGTATTAGCATGCATAGAATATTGCACTGTAAAAAATGCTTTTCTTACTCAGTATTTTGTCTTGTTTCCAGTCCAAATATCAAATAATTCTCAATCAAGATGCATTTACTAAAGTTGTAAAAATGACATAAGATATTATGTCCTGTTTTCTGGGGAAATCATCAAAATTAAGTTGATGCTAAAATTGAGTTGATGCTTAAAAAAGCATTAATTATTATTAAATAATTGGCAGATAATTTTGCTTGTTTTAAGCAAAAACTCACTTGTTTTTTATTAATTGGTTAACTGGTTGTGCGCAGGTTCCGCGCCGGGTTCAAGCGTGTGTTCCGCTGGTGTCCCTTCATCCACGAGTCGGACTCGGACAGACTGGAGCTCCAGACGACCCGCTTCCAGCCCACCCGCCAGAGCAGCCTGTACACGGTCACACGCGCCGAGTCCGATGCTAACGCTAATCCCGCCAGACGCAAGAGCTCCAGCACCAGCCAATCACGGGCCTCCTCCCGGCCGTCACTCAACGGCGGTCTCCATGGAAACCCCTCGAGCGCCGCTGGGATGGAACTGGGAGGCGTTAGCTAAACACTGAGATCAGCAGAATCAGCAGGACTTCAGCAAACACGCTTTTATTACTCAGTGTTTCTGTCTCGTTTACAGTCCAAATATCTACAAATGCTTAAATCAAGATGCATTTACTAGATGAGTAAAATGAGATAAGATATTATGTCGTGTTTTCCGGGGGAATTAATTAAAATTAAGTGAGTTGATGCTTTAGACTGTAAACATGACAGAAGTATAAGTAAGAAAAGCATGTTTTGCTGTGTCTCAGTCTCCAGCTGTTTCTACTCTGTCAGTTCAAATACAGTATATAACCAAAGTCACTACACATGAATACTTGTGTCTGAGGACACACAAACACACAGACACACAGACACACACACACACACACACACACACACACACACACACACACACACACACACACACACACTCATACACACACACTGGTCTGTAGTGAAGAGTTGTCACAATAGTTATTGCTGTTATTAGCTGTCAATCACTCCTCACACATCACGTATTAGACGGGATCAGGGTTAGAAATGAACACTTTCACTCACCGGGAAATTTGGCCACTAGATTTTCAAAGAACATCAAAAAAAAAATAGAGGGTTTGCACCTACGTCACGATTGGGTCAGTTACCCGGGTGCGCGGCCATATTGGAGATACTCGGATGTAAACAACAGCATGGATTGCACTGTTATTGTACTACTGAACACATTGTTACACTTATTTATGATGTCTAAACCACGGGAAAAAACACATTTGACAAACTAAAGTTAATATGTGGTATAGATCTGAACGAGCTAGCGTTAGCTTCTCTAGCCCTTAACGCTATTCTTCCTTCTATTTCTTATCCGACACAAGCCACGTTCAGACTGTCAGTCCAAAAAAAGCACAAGAAATCAGTTTCAAGCTACATCCATATGTGTTTTGAAATCCTATTCAAATCACAAATCAGGAAATCCACTTTAGTCGGATCGGATCGGATCGCGTGTGGTATGTGACTTTCTCACGCCACGTAAAATGTAAACGTCCGAAGTTGTTATAGGGAACATGCTGAAAGTCGCTGCCGAAACAAGCCTGTGTTGTTGCAAAGTACCGGACAAGCAGAAGATTATTATTTTTGAAACCAGCGCAGATAAGAGCCTGTAAGATACCTGTGCACACCAGCCTCCTCAGTTCTGCAGCTCGAGACGCGTAACGTTAGTCCAGCGCGGCGGATACACATTTACATGTGGTCAAATTTAAATAAGACTATCTCTATTGCAAATGCAAACCCTCCATCAACTGAACGTCATTGCCATATTACCAAAGATCTGCATGATCACACAAATCGGATCTGAACCGATACACAGTGTTCATCATTTTAGATCAGATTCCAATCAGATACACAGATAATCGGATTTGGACTGACCGTGTGAATGTAGCCATAGTTAACTACTTTAGCCATAGCGCTTCATGTACACATGTGGCTGAAGCTGTGCCTCTCTCGACCACAAACGCCTTCTTTCATCCATTTTTTGCACTCTTCTCTTTAACTTTTGGCAGTCTATAGAACTCGAAACGTTTTTCCCGGTGCGACCGATTAGTACAGACCAAAACACGACCATTTTTCAGCAGCAATAATGAGCCAAATATGCGTGTCTGTTCAGTGGCGTTGTTTACGTTCAGTGCCTCCAACATGGCCGACTTCCGGATTGATGACGTGTCGTGAAAACACTCTATGTAGGATGTTGGAAAATAACAATGTCTTTTCTCTTCACAAAATGCTTTTTAATCTTCGCTATTGCTTCAATATAAATGAACAAGCGCTGTTATTTGTAGCGTAGTGACGTTTGTTCAAGAACACCAGATATGAGCAGATTCTGTGTAATACACTGTATTTAATATATCATGATCACTCACGAGTATTTGCGTTAAATTTACTCACACGAACTTCCAGCAAACTGAGTAAACATTATAATTAACACGCCTAATCTCTCGTGATTGACAGCGTTTCCCGACACTGTTGATTTTACACTCATTTGGCGGATGTTCATTTCAAACCCTGACCGGGAGGATATATATATATATGTATTTACATTACATCACTGCTATGTAAGCATATTCAAACTGCTCACAACACTATAAGTATCGAGGCAAACAAGAGAGCATATTATATATATTACTGTGCAGCTTCTGCTGTCGTCGACTTGTGTTTTATATTAGCAAGGTTGTAAAGTGAGAGACTCTACAGGACAGATGTTTCGGGATTTACTGCCACGTCTACACTTTAACACTGTTTTGCTTTTAAAGACATTGCTAAGTGTCTTCATCATCTGTATATCACTAAAGCTGATAGTTCATGCTAAAGCTCTGTATGTTCATTAATTATTGAGCAAGAACCCCCAAAAGGAACCATACCACCTTATATAACGTGTTTTAATAAATTCAAAGTAACTTGCCAAAGTAGTCCTGTCTGAACTTCATTTACAGTGCTTTAACACTCTAGAGTTTGACAGCAGCTTTACAGTGATAACAGGAGATTACAGTAACAGAGGGTGTTTAGTCTTTACAGCAGATCTAGAATAAAGTTATTGTCCAGATAAAGTTAGTTTTGATTTATTCACTTCCGTTGCAAAGATCATTAGTTATTAACTTAGCGGCCGCTAACACATAACATTCTCACAGAAAACTGAAACTTTAGTGTGTTCTGGACGTTCATTTACACACAACAGTGTTTGGAGCTCGAGAACACGCACTTTGAAGACTTTTGGTGACAAGTTTTTGAAAATTTGTTTTGAAAACGATACCGTCATCTCAGTGTAAACTTTAAAAACATGAACCTGTGAAAAAGGTGACGACTTCCTAATGATATCTCCTAAGGGTACGTGTGTGTGTGTGTGTGTGTGTGTGTGTGTGTGTGTGTGTGTGTGTGTGTGTGTGTGTGTGTGTGTGTGTGTGTGTGTGTGTGTGTGTGTGTGTGGTGTGTGTGTGTGTGTGTGTGTGTGTGTGTGTGTGTGTGTGTGTGTGTGTGTGTGTGTGGCGGATGTACAGAGTGAACAGCAGCGGTCCCAGTACTGAGCCTTGTGGTACGCCATACTGAACTTGTGATGTTTTCAGGCACAGTTTTCAGATGACAGCAGGTTCTTCGCACAACATGCTTGTTCTCTCACACACACCTATTGCATGTTGTTTTGTAAGTCTCTCATCAGCTGTATGTCTATATAAGTGTATCATCATCTTTGTGTTTTTAATAGCAGTTTGGTTTTTCATGTGATCTAATTCACAGTTACTGACAGTGACAATCAGAGTGTGTGTGTGGTGTGTTGTGTGTGTGTGTGTGTGTGTGTGTGTGGTGTGTTGTGTGTGTGTGTGTGTGTGTGTGTGTGTGTGTGTGTGTGTGTGTGTGTGTGTGTGTGTGTGTGTGTGTGTGTGTGTGTGTGTGTGTGTGTGACACTGTGAGTCCCGCTGTCATGTTCAGATCTGGATTAAGGTAATTATATGTGTTGGTGGTTTTGTGAACTGTGATTTCTTCAGCTTGATTCAATGAGATGTTCGTTCACTCGTTCTTCCACATGTAGATGTAATGACTGTGTCTGAGCAGGAAAGTCACTAAACTAAAGACTCACAGATAAAACTTGTGGCGTTTGTCCAGATAAGACGAGATCCACTTACACAGATGCACAGGCGACAATAACTGTGTGTGTGTTGTGTGGTGTGTGTGTGTGTGTGGTGTGTGTGTGTGTGTGTGTGTGTGTGTGTGTGTGTGTGTGTGTGTGTGTGTGTGTGTGTTGTGTGTGTGTTGTGTGTGTGTGTGTGTGTGTGTGTGTGTGTGTGTGTGTGTGTGTGTGTGGTGTGTGTGTGAGTGAGGCACCAGTCATTGCTGTTAACACAGTAACATAACGTTTCTAAGCAGTTGCAACATTCAATCTAATTCTCCTGCTAGTCAAACGTGTGTGAGAGAGTTGTTTGTGATGGTGAAAGACACTGAGACAGAATGTCTTTATACCACAACACACACACACACACACACACACACACACACACACACACACACACACACACACACACACACACACACACACACACACATGTTGGTGCAACAGCATTATGGGGACTCTCCATAGGCGTAATGGTTTTTATACTGTACAAACTATATATTCTATCCCCCTACACTGCCCCTGTCCCTAAACCTACCCATCACAGGAGACATGCTGCATTTTAAATTTTTTAATAAAACATTGTTTTTTATGTTTTTAAGCCATTTGATTTATGAGGACTTTTGAAGTGTCCTCATAAACCACCCATAAGTTGTAATACCAGTGTAATACACATGTCATTATACAAATTTGTGTCCTCATAAGTCACATATTCCAACTCATACACACACACACACACACACACACACACACACACACACAGTATATACACACTGGCAGTCAGTGACTATAAATGGAAGTGGTTTGAGGGTCAGATGATGTTCACTCACACACACACACACACACACACACACACACACACACACACACACACACACACACGGGCACCGGTGGCACTAAATGTGTCATTCATCACACTTGTGGCACAGACATCTCGAATATAAACAGGAACAAACAGACGTAAACATCAGGACTTTCAAACAAATACAGTGAGTGACGTGTGACGTTACA
>CM070837.1:37063725-37071225 GCA_036326025.1 Chrosomus eos | reverse complement strand
ATCCGGCTGACTACATCATGCGTTGTGGTCGTGTCTAGGCTCAGGTCCTCCATCTGATCTGGATACGGCCCGGATCCGGCTGACTAGATCATGTGTTGTGGGCGTGTCTAGGCACAGGTCCTCCATCTGATCTGGATACGGCCCGGATCCGGCTGACTACATCATGCGTTGTGGTCGTGTCTAGGCTCAGGTCCTCCATCTGATCTGAATACAGCCGGATCCGGCTGACTACATCATGTGTTGTGGTCGTGTCTAGGCTCAGGTCCTCCATCTGATCTGAATAGAGCCGGATCCAGCTGACTACATCATGCGTTGTGGTCGTGTCTAGGCTCAGGTCCACCATCTGATCTGGATACGGCCCGGATCCGGCTGACTACATCATGTGTTGTGGTCGTGTCTAGGCTCAGGTCCTCCATCTGATCTGGATACGGGCCGGATCCGGCTGACTACATCATGCGTTGTGGTAGTGTCTAGGCACAGGTCCTCCATCTGATCTGAATATGGCCGGATCCGGCTGACTACATCATGCGTTGTGGTCGTGTCTAGGCTCAGGTCCTCCATCTGATCTGGATACGGCCCGGATCCGGCTGACTAGATCATGTGTTGTGGTCGTGTCTAGGCTCAGGTCCTCCATCTGATCTGAATATGGCCCGGATCCGGCTGACTACATCATGCGTTGTGGTCGTGTCTAGGCTCAGGTCCTCCATCTGATCTGGATACGGCCCGGATCCGGCTGACTACATCATGCGTTGTGGTCGTGTCTAGGCTCAGGTCCTCCATCTGATCTGAATATGGCCCGGATCCGGCTGACTACATCATGCGTTGTGGTAGTGTCTAGGCACAGGTCCTCCATCTGATCTGAATATGGCCGGATCCGGCTGACTACATCATGCGTTGTGGTAGTGTCTAGGCACAGGTCCTCCATCTGATCTGAATATGGCCGGATCCGGCTGACTACATCATGTGTCGTGGTCGTGTCTAGGCACAGGTCCTCCATCTGATCTGAATATGGCCGGATCCGGCTGACTACATCATGCGTTGTGGTCGTGTCTAGGCTCAGGTCCTCCATCTGATCTGGATACGGCCCGGATCCGGCTGACTAGATCATGTGTTGTGGTCGTGTCTAGGCACAGGTCCTCCATCTGATCTGGATACGGCCCGGATCCGGCTGACTACATCATGCGTTGTGGTCGTGTCTAGGCTCAGGTCCTCCATCTGATCTGAATACAGCCGGATCCGGCTGACTAGATCATGTGTTGTGGTCGTGTCTAGGCACAGGTCCTCCATCTGATCTGAATAGAGCCGGATCCGGCTGACTACATCATGCGTTGTGGTCGTGTCTAGGCTCAGGTCCTCCATCTGATCTGAATAGAGCCGGATCCGGCTGACTACATCATGCTGTTGTGGTCGTGTCTAGGCTCAGGTCCTCCATCTGATCTGGATACGGCCCGGATCCGGCTGACTACATCATGTGTTGTGGTCGTGTTTAGGCGCAGGTCCTCCATCTGATCTGGATACGGCCCGGATCCGGCTGACTACATCATGTGTTGTGGTCGTGTCTAGGCCAGGTCCTCCATCTGATCTGAATAGAGCCGGATCCGGCTGACTACATCATGTGTTGTGGTGTGTCTAGGACAGGTCCTCCATCTGATCTGAATAGAGCGGATCCGGCTGACTACATCATGCGTTGTGGTTTCGTGTCTAGGCTCAGGTCCTCCATCTGATCTGGATACGGCCGGATCCGGCTGACTACATCATGGTTGTGGTCGTGTCTAGGCTCAGGTCCTCCATCTGATCTGGATACGGCCGGATCCGGCTGACTACATCATGGTTGTGGTCGTGTCTAGGCACAGGTCCTCCATCTGATCTGATAAGGCCGGATCCGGTGACTACATCATGTGTTGTGGTCGTGTCTAGGCCAGGTCCTCCATCTGATCTGGATACGGCCCGGATCCGGCTGACTCATCATGCGTTTGTGGTCGTGTCTAGGCTCAGGTCCTCCATCTGATCTGGATACGGCCCGGATCCGGCTGACTACATCATGCGTTGTGGTCGTGTCTAGGCTCAGTCCTCCAGACTACATCATGCGTTGTTGGTCGTGTCTAGGCCAGGTCCTCCATCTGATCTGGATACGGCCCGGATCCGGCTGACTACATCATGTGTTGTGGTCGTGTCTAGGCCAGGTCCTCCATCTGATCTGAATAGGCCGGATCCGGCTGACTACATCATGCGTTGTGGTCGTGTCTAGGCTCAGGTCCTCCATCTGATCTGGATACGGCCGGATCCGGCTGACTACATCATGTGTTGTGGTCGTGTCTAGGCTCAGGTCCTCCATCTGATCTGGATACGGCCGGATCCGGCTGACTACATCATGTGTTGTGGTCGTGTCTAGGCCAGGTCCTCCATCTGATCTGATAGGCCGGATCCGGCTGACTACATCATGTGTTGTGGTCGTGTCTAGGCCAGGTCCTCCATCTGATCTGATAGGCCGGATCCGGCTGACTACATCATGGTTGTGGTCGTGTCTAGGCCAGGTCCTCCATCTGATCTGGATACGGCCGGATCCGGCTGACTACATCATGTGTTGTGGTCGTGTCTAGGCCAGGTCCTCCATCTGATCTGGATACGGCCCGGATCCGGCTGACTACATCATGCGTTGTGGTCGTGTCTAGGCTCAGGTCCTCCATCTGATCTGATAGGCCGGATCCGGCTGACTACATCATGTGTTGTGGTCGTGTCTAGGCTCAGGTCCTCCATCTGATCTGGATAGAGCCGGATCCGGCTGACTACATCATGCGTTGTGGTCGTGTCTAGGCTCAGGTCCACCATCTGATCTGGATACGGCCCGGATCCGGCTGACTACATCATGGTTGTGGTCGTGTCTAGGCTCAGGTCCTCCATCTGATCTGGATACGGCCCGGATCCGGCTGACTACATCATGTGTTGTGTGTGTGTCTAGGCGCAGGTCCTCCATCTGATCTGATACGGCCGGATCCGCTGACTACATCATGGTTGTGGTCGTGTCTAGGCCAGGTCCTCCATCTGATCTGGATACGGGCCGGATCCGGCTGACTACATCATGTGTTGTGGTCGTGTCTAGGCCAGGTCCTCCATCTGATCTGGATACGGCCCGGATCCGGCTGACTACATCATGTGTTGTGGTCGTGTCTAGGCCAGGTCCTCCATCTGATCTGGATACGGCCGGATCCGGCTGACTACATCATGTGTTGTGGTCGTGTCTAGGCGCAGGTCCTCCATCTGATCTGGATACGGCCGGATCCGGCTGACTACATCATGGTTGTGGTCGTGTCTAGGCGCAGGTCCTCCATCTGATCTGGATACGGCCGGATCCGGCTGACTACATCATGTGTTGTGGTCGTGTCTAGGCGCAGGTCCTCCATCTGATCTGGATACGGGCCGGATCCGGCTGACTACATCATGTGTTACTACATCATGGTTGTGGTCGTGTCTAGGCGCAGGTCCTCCATCTGATCTGGATACGGCCCGGATCCGGCTGACTACATCATGTGTTGTGGTCGTGTCTAGGCCAGGTCCTCCATCTGATCTGGATACGGCCGGATCCGGCTGACTACATCATGTGTTGTGGTCGTGTCTAGGCCAGGTCCTCCATCTGATCTGGATACGGCCCGGATCCGGCTGACTACATCATGTGTTGTGGTCGTGTCTAGGCTCAGGTCCTCCATCTGATCTGGATATCGGCCGGATCCGGCTGACTACATCATGTGTTGTGGTCGTGTCTAGGCTCAGGTCCTCCATCTGATCTGGATACGGCCGGATCCGGCTGACTACATCATGTGTTGTGGTCGTGTCTAGGCTCAGGTCCTCCATCTGATCTGGATACGGCCGGATCCGGCTGACTACATCATGTGTTGTGGTCGTGTCTAGGCTCAGGTCCTCCATCTGATCTGATACGGCCGGATCCGGCTGACTACATCATGTGTTGTGGTCGTGTCTAGGCTCAGGTCCTCCATCTGATCTGGATACGGCCGGATCCGGCTGACTACATCATGGTTGTGGTCGTGTCTAGGCCAGGTCCTCCATCTGATCTGGATACGGCCGGATCCGGCTGACTACATCATGTGTTGTGGTCGTGTCTAGGCTCAGGTCCTCCATCTGATCTGGATACGGCCCGGATCGGCTGACTACATCATGTGTTGTGGTCGTGTCTAGGCCAGGTCCTCCATCTGATCTGATACGGCCGGATCCGGCTGACTACATCATGTGTTGTGGTCGTGTCTAGGCCAGGTCCTCCATCTGATCTGGATAGCCGGATCCGGCTGACTACATCATGGTTGTGGTCGTGTCTAGGCTCAGGTCCTCCATCTGATCTGGATAGCCGGATCCGGCTGACTACATCATGGTTGTGGTGTGTTAGGCCAGGTCCTCCATCTGATCTGGATAGGCCCGGATCCGGCTGACTACATCATGTGTTGTGGTCGTGTCTAGGCCAGGTCCTCCATCTGATCTGGATACGGCCGGATCCGGCTGACTACATCATGCGTTGTGGTCGTGTCTAGGCCAGGTCCTCCATCTGATCTGATAGGCCGGATCCGGCTGACTACATCATGCGTTGTGGTCGTGTCTAGGCTCAGGTCCTCCATCTGATCTGGATACGGCCCGGATCCGGCTGACTAATCATGTGTTGTGGTCGTGTCTAGGACAGGTCTCCATCTGATCTGATACGGCCCGGATCCGGCTGACTACATCATGGTTGTGGTCGTGTTTAGGCGCAGGTCCTCCATCTGATCTGGATACGGCCCGGATCCGGCTGACTACATCATGTGTTGTGGTCGTGTCTAGGCACAGGTCCTCCATCTGATCTGAATAGAGCCGGATCCGGCTGACTACATCATGCGTTGTGGTAGTGTCTAGGCACAGGTCCTCCAGCTGATCTGAATAGAGCCGGATCCGGCTGACTACATCATGCGTTGTGGTTGTGTCTAGGCTCAGGTCCTCCATCTGATCTGGATAGAGCCGGTCCGGCTGACTACATCATGCATTGTGGTCGTGTCTAGGCTCAGGTCCTCCATCTGATCTGATACGGCCCGGATCCGGCTGACTACATCATGGTTGTGGTCGTGTCTAGGCACAGGTCCTCCATCTGATCTGATATGGCCGGATCCGGATGACTACATCATGTGTTGTGGTCCGTGTCTAGGCGCAGGTCCTCCATCTGATCTGGATACGGCCCGGATCCGGCTGACCTCATCATGCGTTGTGGTCGTGTCTAGGCTCAGGTCCTCCATATGATCTGGATACGGCCCGGATCCGGCTGACTAATCATGTGTTGTGGTCGTGTCTAGGCGCAGTTCCTCCATCTGATCTGGATACGGCCGGATCCGGCTGACTACATCATGTGTTGTGGTCGTGTTAGGCTCAGGTCCTCCATCTGATCTGGATACGGCCGGATCCGGCTGACTACATCATGTGTCGTGGTCGTGTCTAGGTCAGGTCCTCCATCTGATCTGGATACGGGCCGGATCCGGCTGACTACATCATGTGTTGTGGTCGTGTCTAGGCGCAGGTCCTCCATCTGATCTGGATACGGCTCGGATCCGGCTGACTACATCATGTGTTGTGGTCGTGTCTAGGCGCAGGTTCTCCATCTGATCTGGATATGGCCGGATCCGGCTGACTACATCATGTGTTGTGGTCGTGTCTAGGCGCAGGTCCTCCATCTGATCTGGATCACGGGCCGGATCCGGCTGACTACATCATGTGTTGTGGTCGTGTTTAGGCGCAGTTCCTCCATCTGATCTGGATACGGGCCGGATCCGGCTGACTACATCATGTGTTGTGGTCGTGTCTAGGCGCAGGTCCTCCATCTGATCTGGATACGGCCCGGATCCGGCTGACTACATCATGCGTTGTGGTCGTGTCTAGGCTCAGGTCCTCCATCTGATCTGGATACGCCCGATCCGGCTGACTACATCATGTGTCGTGGTCGTGTCTAGGCGCAGGTCCTCCATCTGATCTGGATACGGCCCGGATCCGGCTGACTACATCATGTGTTGTGGTCGTGTCTAGGCGCAGGTCCTCCATCTGATCTGGATACGGCCCGATCCGTCTGACTACATCATGTGTTGTGGTTGTGTCTAGGCGCAGGTCCTCCATCTGATCTGGATACGGCCCGGATCCGGCTGACTACATCATGTGTTGTGGTCGTGTCTAGGCGCAGGTCCACCATCTGATCTGGATACGGCTCGGATCCGGCTGACTACATCATGCGTTGTGGTGGTGTCTAGGCGCAGGTCCTCCATCTGATCTGGATACGGCCCGGATCCGGCTGACTACATCATGTGTTGTGGTCGTGTCTAGGCGCAGGTCCTCCATCTGATCTGGATACGGCCCGGATCCGGCTGACTACATCATGTGTTGTGGTCGTGTCTAGGCTCAGGTCCACCATCTGATCTGGATACGGCCGGATCCGGCTGACTACATCATGTGTTGTGGTCGTGTCTAGGCTCAGGTCCTCCATCTGATCTGGATACGGCCCGGATCCGGCTGACTACATCATGCGTTGTGGTCGTGTCTAGGCTCAGGTCCACCATCTGATCTGGATACGGCTCGGATCCGGCTGACTACATCATGCGTTGTGGTCGTGTCTCGGCTCAGGTCCACCATCTGATCTGGATACGGCTGACTACATCATGTGTTGTGGTCGTGTCTAGGCGCAGATCCTCCATCTGATCTGGATACGGCTCGGATACGGCTGACTACATCATGTGTTGTGGTCGTGTCTAGGTGCAGGTCCTCCATCTGATCTGGATACGGGCCGGATACGGCTGACTACATCATGTGTTGTGGTCGTGTCTAGGCTCAGGTCCTCTATCTGATCTGGATACGGCCGGATACGGCTGACTACATCATGTGTTGTGGTCGTGTCTAGGCGCAGACCCTCCATCTGATCTGGATACGGCTCGGATACGGCTGACTACATCATGTGTTGTGGTCGTGTCTAGGTGCAGGTCCTCCATCTGATCTGGATACGGCCCGGATACGGCTGACTACATCATGTGTTGTGGTCGTGTCTAGGTGCAGGTCCTCCATCTGATCTGGATACGGCCGGATACGGCTGACTACATCATGTGTTGTGGTCGTGTCTAGGTGCAGGTCCTCCATCTGATCTGGATACGGCCCGGATACGGCTGACTACATCATGTGTTGTGGTCGTGTCTAGGTGCAGGTCCTCCATCTGATTACGGTGTCTCTGCTTCTTGAACAGACATTTCATACCATGTTATGGGGCCAGACATTCAGACATTCAAAATATCTTCTTTTTTGTTCAAAAGAAGAAGGAAACATACAGGTTAGGAACTACATGAGGGAGAGTAAATAATGACAGAATTTAAATATTTGGGTGAACAATCCCTTCAAGTACATACATTATGACAGTAAATTAGACAATCAGTCGGTTTAGACGGTCTCAACAGAATCAGGAGTAAAATAGCAGAAGGATGTGAAACTGAAGGTTGTGTG
>CM070837.1:37046225-37061225 GCA_036326025.1 Chrosomus eos | reverse complement strand
ATCCACATGGATGAATGTGGGTAAAGGGGTTCTGGAGGTGCTGGCAGGAGTTCTGGCAGGAGGAGTGATGGGAGTCCTGCTCCATTTCTTCCCCAGCGAGGACCAGGTGAGAGACACACCACACACACACACACACACACCACACACACAACACACACACACACAACACACACACACACACACACACACAACTCATAACTGTGTTGATGTTGCAAAATGTGTTAATTATGAAGAAAAGTCCATTCAGTGTGTGTGTGTCACTCATAACTGTGTTGATGTTGCAAAATGTGTTAATTATGAAGAAAAGTCCATTCAGTGTGTGTGTGTGTGTGTGTGTGTGTGTGTGTGTGTGTGTGTGTGTGTGTGTGGTGTGTGTGTGTGTGTGTGTGTGTGTGTGTGAGTGTGTAGTCAGATGCGGTGTTGCGGCGCTCGTGTTTGCTGTTGGGTCTGTCTGTGTTCAGTGTGTTTGCCAGTCTGGCCGCGGGTCTGGGTGGTGCTGGTGGACTCTGCACACTCGTCCTGGCCTTCATCGCTGGACTCAGCTGGGCAGAACACAAGGTGAAACACCTTCACGACCGCCTGGGTCATTTAGACCGTGTTCTGCACCCATCGTCACTTCATTATGTCACTTCACTATGTCACTTCATTACGTCACTTCACTATGTAACTTATTACGTCACTTCACTATGTCACTTCATTACTTCACTTCACTATGTCACTTCATTACTTCACTTCACTATGTCACTTCACTATGTCACTTCATTACTTCACTTCACTATGTCACTTCATTACGTCACTTCACTATGTAACTTCATTACGCCACTTCACTATGTAACTTCATTACTTCACTTCACTGTCACTTCATTATGTCACTTCACTATGTAACTTCATTACGTCACTTCACTATGTCACTTCATTACGTCACTTCACTATGTAACTTCATTACTTCACTTCACTATGTCACTTCACTGTTACTTCATTATGTCACTTCATTACTTCACTTCACTGTCACTTCATTACTTCACTTTACTATGTCACTTCACTATGTCACTTCACTATGTCACTTCATTACTTCACTTCACTGTCACTTCATTACTTCACTTCACTATGTCACTTCACTATGTCACTTTATTACGTCACTTCACTATGTAACTTCATTACTTCACTTCACTATGTCACTTCATTACGTCACTTCACTATGTAACTTCATTACTTCACTTCACTGTCACTTCACTATGTCACTTCATTACGTCACTTCACTATGTCACTTCATTACCTCACTTCACTGTCACTTCACTATGTCACTTCATTACTTCACTGTCACTTTATTACGTCACTTCACTATGTAACTTCATTACTTCACTTCACTATGTCACTTCATTACATCACTTCACTATGTAACTTCATTACTTCACTTCACTATATCACTTCATTACGTCACTTCATTACGTCACTTCACTGTCACTTCATTTCTTCACATTTCATTACGTCACTTCATTACGTCACTTCACTGTCACTTCATTACGTCACTTCACTGTCACTTCATTACGTCACTTCACTATGTCATTTCATTACGTCACTTCACTATGTCACTTCATTACTTCACTTCACTATGTCACTTCATTACTTCACTTCACTATGTCGCTTCATTACTTTACTTCACTATGTCACTTCACTATGTCACTTCATTACTTCACTATGTCACTTCATTACGTCACTTCACTATGTAACTTCATTACGCCACTTCACTGTCACTTCATTACGTCACTTCACTATGTCATTTCATTACGTCACTTCATTAGGTAAATAGGTAAATTTACCTATTTACCGTCCCGAGGTAAATAGCGTTCGTCAGCTCCAGTTTGTATCCAGCCTCTCACGAAGACTTCAGATGCCCCAACACCTGTGGAGAGACGACTAAACGCCGGTGGAGAGACGACTAAACGCCTGTGGAGAGACGACTCGACGCCTGTGAAGAGACGACTAAACACCGGCGATATGTTATGCCTAAATTTATACATGATTAACTAACTGTATTTTTCTTTGTACATTTCTGAAATGCACTTTCTGTAAAGCTGCTTTGAGACAATGTGTATTGTGAAAAGCGCTATACAAATAAACTTGAATTGAATTGAATTGAATTCATTACTTCACTTCACTATGTCACTTCATTACTTCACTTCACTGTCACTTCACTATGTCACTTCATTACTTCACTTCACTATGTCACTTTATTACGTCACTTCACTATGTAACTTCATTACTTCACTTCACTATGTCACTTCATTACGTCACTTCACTATGTAACTTCATTACTTCACTTCACTATATCACTTCATTACGTCACTTCACTGTCACGTCATTACATCACTTCACTATGTCATTTCATTACGTCACTTCACTAT
Source organism: Chrosomus eos (assembly GCA_036326025.1). Classification (NCBI taxonomy): domain Eukaryota; kingdom Metazoa; phylum Chordata; class Actinopteri; order Cypriniformes; family Leuciscidae; genus Chrosomus; species Chrosomus eos. Next base: position 37,058,820 of record CM070837.1, on the reverse strand, counting down.
GTCACTTCATTACTTCACTTCACTATGTCACTTCATTACTTCACTTCACTATGTCACTTCACTATGTCACTTCATTACTTCACTTCACTATGTCACTTCATTACTTCACTTCACTGTCACTTCACTATGTCACTTCATTACGTCACTTCACTATGTCACTTCATTACTTCACTTCACTGTCACTTCACTATGTCACTTCATTACTTCACTGTCACTTTATTACGTCACTTCACTATGTAACTTCATTACTTCACTTCACTATGTCACTTCATTACGTCACTTCACTATGTAACTTCATTACTTCACTTCACTATATCACTTCATTACGTCACTTCATTACGTCACTTCACTGTCACTTCATTACGTCACTTCACTGTCACTTCATTTCGTCACATTTCATTACGTCACTTCATTACGTCACTTCACTGTCACTTCATTACGTCACTTCACTGTCACGTCATTACGTCACTTCACTATGTCATTTCATTACGTCACTTCACTGTCACTTCATTACTTCACTTCACTATGTCACTTCATTACTTCACTTCACTATGTCACTTCATTACTTCACTTCACTGTCACTTCACTATGTCACTTCATTACTTCACTTCACTATGTCACTTCATTACGTCACTTCACTATGTAACTTCATTACGCCACTTCACTGTCACTTCATTACGTCACTTCACTATGTCATTTCATTACGTCACTTCATTACTTCACTTCACTATGTCACTTCATTACTTCACTTCACTGTCACTTCACTATGTCACTTCATTACGTCACTTCACTATGTCACTTCACTGTCACTTCACTATGTCACTTCATTACTTCACTTCACTATGTCACTTTATTACGTCCCTTCACTATGTAACTTCATTACTTCACTTCACTATGTCACTTCATTACGTCACTTCACTATGTAACTTCATTACTTCACTTCACTATATCACTTCATTACGTCACTTCACTGTCACGTCATTACGTCACTTCACTATGTCATTTCATTACTTCACTTCACTATGTCACTTCACTATGTCACTTCATTACTTCACTTCACTATGTCACTTCATTACGTCACTTCACTATGTAACTTCATTACGCCACTTCACTGTCACTTCATTACGTCACTTCACTATGTCATTTCATTACGTCACTTCATTACTTCACTTCACTATGTCACTTCATTACGTCACTTCACTATGTTACTTCATTACTTCACTTGACTGTCACTTCACTATGTCACTTCATTACTTCACTTCACTATGTCACTTCATTACTTCACTTCACTATGTCACTTCATTACTTCACTTCATTACTTCACTTCACTATGTCACTTTATTATGTCACTTCACTATGTAACTTCATTACTTCACTTCACTATGTCACGTCACTTCACTATGTAACTTCATTACTTCACTTCACTATGTCACTTCATTACGTCACTTCACTATGTAACTTCATTACTTCACTTCACTATATCACTTCATTACGTCACTTCACTATGTCACGTCATTACGTCACTTCACTGTCATTTCATTACGTCACTTCATTACTTCACTTCACTATGTCACTTCACTATGTCACTTCATTACGTCACTTCATTACTTCACTATTTCACTTCACTGTCACTTCATTACTTCACTTCACTATGTCACTTCATTACGTCACTTCATTACTTCACTTCACTATGTCACTTCATTACGTCACTTCATTACTTCACTATTTCACTTCACTATGTCACTTCATTACTTCACTATTTCACTTCACTACGTTACTTCATTATGTCACTTCACTATGTCACTTCATTACGTCACTTCATTACTTCACTATTTCACTTCACTATGTCACTTCATTACTTCACTTCACTATGTCACTTCACTATGTCACTTCATTACGTCACTTCATTACTTCACTTCGTCACTTCATTACTTCACTGTCACTTTATTACGTCACTTCATTACTTCACTTCACTATGTCACTTCATTACTTCACTTCACTATGTCACTTCATTACGTCACTTCATTACTTCACTTCACTATGTCACTTCATTACTTCACTTCACTATGTATAGATAATATAATATCATCGATACTATAGATCAATGTTTCATATAGTCATCGAAATCTTCGAAAATTCTGAGTTTCCCACTGTGTGTGTGTGCGCGTGTGCATGTGCGTGTGCGTGTGTGTGTGCAGGCTCCAGTGGCGGCAGTGGTGGGCCGGTTCTGGGATGTGCTCCAGCCGCTGTTGTTTGGTCTGATTGGAGCAGAGATCAGCATCTCGTCCCTCAGCGCTTATACTGTCGGTCAGTCACAGAATCTCACACACTTTCTTTGGTCATTTCAAGGACTTTGCAACAAGTTAGACAATAATAATACAGGGCTAAGATTATCACAAAATACACACAAGATTTTGGCGCATATCCAAGTGTGTGTGTGAGCGTGCACTGCATGGCGGAGGCGCGGGAGCGAACACTTGCATTTTTCTATCAACAGTGGAAACAACCTAAAATACTCTATCATTTCTGCTCATACAGAAAAGAATAATACATCATTCGCAACTACTTTTATTTGTGTAAACCCACAATAACAAGAAAACGTTGTGCTTTTGTAAAATAAAACAATCAGGCGTGCTTCTCTGGAGATCTCCGGAGCGCATCTCATAAATGAACTGAAATAAAATATAGCCTATCTATATAAAGCTTGAAATGTCCCCTTTTAAACGAACAAATTCGAATCGAAAGCAAATACCTTCTGATTATGTAATCCGTATGAAAGGTGTATTTCTCTCTAAAGCACATCCGCTTTACAGTGGAGATGGAGATATGTTTGCAGCCGACACTGATTTAGAAAACAAAATTTCTACCAATGATATATTGGTGTGCAATACAATAGGGAGTTTGCACAGGGTGTTTATTTTGAAATTGACAGGATTTTTTAACTTTTATTTTGTATTTACGGTGCGGCTTGGACGCAGTGTCTGTCAAAAATTGGCGCGGAGCCACAATTGATCAGGCCCACTCTAGTCAATTCTTGTGTTTACACCAGCCGCGACGCGGTGTCAGAAGCTTTGCTAAAGATAGGCTTAGAGTCTATTTTTGACGGATGCCGCGTCCAAGCCGCACCGTAAATACAAAATAAAAGTAACGGGACAGATCCACTTGTCCGTGCAACACTTCTGTCGCACCACACTCCACTTTATTCCTATGGGTGACGTCACGTGACTTTAACGCGCCCGCAAAGCATCCCGGGAAGGCGGCGCTTCATTTGAAAAAATGCTGTGCATCAAAAAGCTGGCCGATGCCCATCTTTATGCAAATGAATCCGTGAAACGTGACGCGTCTATCCAATAGAAGTAGTCTCTCGAGGGCCCTTTGTTCTAGACTGGCCGCTGGGTCAAAACCACGCCCATAGCGGTAAACTTGAGGAACGCTCATCAACGTACAAATGTGGGGAGGCGTCGTGACACCACGCTTCAGTCGTGTCGCAAAAGTGGACAGAAGTGTCGCACGGACAAGTGGATCTGTACAGTAAATAAGGGGTTATGAGCTTGCAGCGCGCCTACATTTAAAATAACGAATTTGCACGAGCACAAAACGCAATATGTGAACGGGTTCTAAACGCGGACATTGTGTCTGAAATAAAAGGCAAGAACGGCTATTTATTTGGCTTTACTCTGTTACATGGACATTTATGTAATGTCATAATTATAATGTTTTGAGAGTTTACTTGTGTAATTGTTGCATTAGGCTATGAATTAATAAACATTTATTGATAAGAACTATTTCATGTCTTTTCATTTACAGAAGCATGACCCACGAGTAGTCGAGTAACTCGAGTATTGCTTTGATAAGAAATCGACTAGCAGAAATCAGTAGTCGCGCAAACCCCTATGCAAGACAAATGTTCCTAGTGTTCAGTGATGTTCAGTAACTCGTTACTCTAATCAGACCATTTTCTTCAGTAGCCTAACGAGTAATCGAACGTGTTACTATTTCCAAACCAGTAATCAGATTAAAGTTACTTATCCAAGTCACTGTGCGTTACTATGTTATATATCCATCAATACTCCCTTAATAAAGAAGTCCAGAAATTAGAAAAATATCAGTCTACTCATAGAAATACACAAATTTGTGTATGTGACACACAAAAATCTTTAACCAAAAGTAATATTACCCACCTGACGAAGAAGGCTCTACATAGAACATAAAATATCATTTTATTTTATTTTTCATGTTCGCATTTATGAGGAAAATCCAATGTTAGACACGACGCGCTCTGAAAGCGGCACTAAAAGATGCTTTAAAACTTTCACAGAGACCTCAAACAGAAGCACAAAGCCTTTCTTTAAAGTGAATTTCGTTTTGTATTAATTGTATCTTAATTTTAATCAAGGTTTCATCAACCAATTGCCTGGATTTAATAAATAAGAAGTAAATAAAGCAGACAATAGATAATCCTGACACAGAGGCTCCGGCGCGTGAACTGGAGCTTGTCTCATAAATGAACCAAAACTCAGTGTAAGGTAGCCTACATGCCTCAGACACCTGAGAAATATATCTATAGAAAGCTTGAAATGTCTACTTTTAAACAGAACAATTCAAATCGACTGCTCTCTGCTTATGTAATCCGTATGAAATGCTTTTCTCTCTAGCGCGTTCACTACTGCTTTCAACTTCATCTTTGCAGCCGACACTGACACAGAAAACACTTGTTTATTAATAAAAAATTAAAATGTCTCCTTGCTATATTTGACATATTCATGATCATTACTTTTGTGACAGCTTGGATGTGCTTTATTGGCAGCGCCCCATGTTACATGAACGCGTCACCACGTCACTATTTTGAGTTTGTGTCAGCTAAAGATGGCAATATTAAGGTTCGTTGCACACTCTGTGCTAGCGGGACAAAGTGCTATAGCTACAAAAACACTACGTCAAATTTGAAGAAACATTTAGGGCCCTATCTTGCACCCAGCGCACAATCTGAAACGCAAGTGTCAAAGCGCAAAGCGCAAGTAACTTTGTGGGCGGATCCCGGCGCTGTTGCTATTTTCCCGGCAGGATAAATGCCTCTTGCGCCTGGCGCAAATCTAAAAGGGGTTGGTCTGAAGAAGCTTCATTATTCATAGGTGTGGTCTGGGCGTAACGTGAAATAAACCAATCAGAGCGTCATCCAACAAACCCTTTAAGAGCAGGTGCGCATGTTGCATGGCGGATTGTTATTATTATGGCGGATTTACCAGGCGCGCGCCAGGAGGGGTTCACAGCCGAGGAGATCGATGTTCTCGTCAGGGCCATAAAAGAAAGAGAAGTGACATTGGGGATGGGACAAACCCACCCAAATCAATAGAAAAAAATATGAGAAAGCTCAACTTAACTGGTAAGTTAAAGAGTAAGGTTTTTAATGTACTTACATTATGGTAAAGGTGATTTCGCAGTCTTCAGATTTTTTTTTCCTAGTTCTTGACGGACAAAATAATTTGTCAGATGTCCTTATATACATATGTGTCTTGCCACTATTGGGGCAAACAGGTCTGATCCGTCAATTTGCCTGAAAAATTACCAATATACACTGGTAAATGTGTAAGCTAGATTTATGCCTATTTTTTCACATCTTCATGGACACCACAATGATTTCCCTCGTATGGTAATATAGTTACTTGTTATAATGTATGATTTGCAAAAATAAAAACTGCTGCATCTGTGTCGATGAGAGAATCAAAGTGTGTGCGCGTTGTGCACCCGCTACATTATGGCCAAGAATGCGCGCTTAAAATAGCATTATGAACAACGCGCAACGCGCCACTGACTTTAGACCAGGTATTTTTTGGTCTGTGGCGGAATTGTTTTCTGGAACTGCGGAATTGTTTTCTGGAACTGCAAAATAGCACTAGGGAATGTTTGCGCCGAAACACGCCTCCTTTTTGCGCCGACCCGCCCAGGGAGCGCAAGTTCATTTCATAGTTTACCGACGTGCGTCTGTGGAGGGAAAAGCCCGCTTTGCGCGGGTGCAAAATAGGAATGATACATGCGTCGGTGTACAAAGTCAATTGCGCTGGGTGCAAGATAGAGCCCTTAGAGTTAGGTCAAGAAAGACTGTCTTTATTTTTATTTTAGAAAAACAAGTATTTTTGTTAAGTGAAGTCAAGAAAGACTGTCTTTTTTTATTTTTTATAAAAGAATGTATTTTTTTTAGGAAATAGTTTGGGTGTCAGGAGATACGTTGTGGACGTTACTGTTAAAAATGCAACTTTTAAAATTAAAGTTAAATAGTTACTTTTAAAATCAAGTAATCTGTAAAGTAACTAAGTTACTTTTTAAAGGAGTAATCAGATTACTTTTCAAAGTAACTGGCAACACTGGTGATGTTCTACGCTGTGTTAAGGAATTATATGTGTCGATTGGGTGATTCGAGAAATAATTATCCTATATTAAGTGATACAGGTATTCCTCCTGTTTCTAGAAGCACTCAAACTCAAGTTTGTATGTTCTTAAATAATGTTTGTTGTATGTATCTTTGGTTGTATGTTATTCTTTTCTTTATGTTTCTTTTACGTTGCTATATGGACCTATGAAGAATAAACGTCTGTTCTCTGCAATAACTCCCACTAAGTGAGCCATCCCTGTTTTCCTCCGGTCACACGGTGTTAAAAAGGTCCTCGCACACTGAGTCCGAAATTTTCGCACGTTAAAAAATAAATACGACCTCACGTAAATTAATCACGCTTGCACACCGCCTCCGAAACTTTCGTCCGTCATAAAAAATATCGGATCGGGTTCAATTTTCTGCGTTTTCGCATCCGTAGCAATGGTGTTTCGTCGAATCAGAGCCACCGAATCACGAATATGAAGAAAACGCATACAAAAATTTCGGACTCAGTGTGTTCTCTTCGTGTGTGTGTGTGTGTGTGTGTGTGTGTAGGTTTGGGAGTCGCCACTCTGTGTGTGGGTCTGCTGGTCCGTGTGTTGGTGACGTTCTGTGTGGTTCTGTTTGCTGGTTTTAATATGAAGGAGAAGATCTTTATATCTCTGGCCTGGATGCCCAAAGCTACAGTACAAGTGAGTCTTGATGAAAACTTTATTAAAAACTTTATTAAATCACACACAGTTCTGAAAAACACAGCCCTACAAGATGACATCCACAGATTTACAATTAAAGCTCGTCTTCAGGTACTACCAACAAAGTCCAACTTAGCAACATGGTATCCATCTGCACACGAGCCGTTTTGCCTGCAACATCACAGCCGGCAAAGAGAGACGATCGCGCATATCCTTAATGGCTGCTCTGCCTAAAGGACGGTACATCGCGCGCCACGACCGTATTGTTGCACTTGTAGCGAAGGAGCTCAGAGACAATGTCAACCTTACTACAATCCATTGTAACGAAAAGATCAAGATAGACTGGTTCTCCTCTCCACACGAACAGTACACTACATTTGAAACTGCCATAAATCATGTTCCAAATACACCGGATATAGTTGTAATTAATGAATACACTAAAGCCGTTACAATAATAGAGATTGGCTGCTCTTTCGATGCTTACATGGACACCAGCTATGCTTCAAAACTGTTGAAATATCAACCATGGTACAATGTCTTCAATAACTTTGGCTACTCTTGTAAAGTTATTCCCCTCATTTTTGGTAGTTTAGGCCATGTGCACAAGTTGTGTGTAAGAGGCCTGCAGATTTGCGGACTATATAAGAACAAGGCCAAAAAACTGAAAGATATTGCTCTGTATCAGCAGTGATTGGTCGCCTCTACATATGGAGGCGTAGGTGCCACCTTTACCCTTAAATGTGCATAATGGACTGAGATATTGGCTGCTGTTGTACACCTTTTTGTCAAATTTGGATTATGCCATGATATATGCCTATCTTTTAATTCAAATAAAGAATTTAAATGTGTGTGCGTGCGTGCGTGCGTGCGTGCGTGCTTGCGTGCGTGTGTGTGCGTGTGCGTGTGTGTGTAGGCAGCTCTCGGCTCCACGGCGTTGGATGTGGCCCGCAGTGCTGGAGACGAGCAGCTTCAGAAATACGGCATGGATGTTCTGACGGTGGCGGTTCTTGCGATTCTCTTCACGGCGCCGGTCGGAGCGCTTGCCATCGGCCTGACCGGACCCAAACTACTGCAGCAGAACACACACACACGGGGTGAGCAACACACACACACACACACACACACACACACACACACACACACACACACACACACACACACACACACACACACACACACACACACACAGGGTGAGCAACACACACACACACACGGGATGAGCAACACACACAATGCAGAACACACACTGCCAAAAAGATGTCTTACTCAGTATTTTTGTCTTGTGTCACCATTACCTGGCTCACAGTAGCAATGACATAGGGGAGACCACACCGATTGTTAAGTTAAATCAAAAGACAATTTATTTAAACATTAAATTACATTTACATTTAGTCATTTAGCAGACGCTTTTATCCAAAGCGACTTACAACTGAGGACAAAACCAAGCGAGTCATCGTGAAAAGGCAAAAACAACGCAAGAAGTGCTCAAAATACAAAGTTCACACATAGCTTGGAGTAGTATAAGCCAAGCAAGGGAGGATTTAAAGGAAAGGGAATGGGTTTTTTTTTTTTTTTGTTATGTTAAGTGCTCCCTGAATAGATGAGTTTTCAGTTGTCTTTTGAATGCTGTCAGGGATTCTGCATTGCGGATGACGGTGGGGAGATCATTCCACCAGCATGGAACTGTGAATGAGAAAGTTCTGGAGAGTGATTTTGTGGCTCGCTGTGATGGTACCACGAGCCGCCGCTCATTGATTGATCGTAGGCTTCTGGTAGGGATGTAGACTCGTAGGAGTGAGTGAAAGTAGGAGGGAGCTGAACCTGTGGTCAATCTGTAAGCAAGCGTCAACACCTTGAACTTGATGCGAGCAGCGAGTGGTAGCCAGTGCAGAGAGATGAACAGAGGAGTGACGTGGGCCCTTTTGGGCTCGTTGAAGACAAGACGAGCTGCAGCTTTCTGGATCATTTGTAGAGGTTTAGTTGCACACGATGGAAGTCCAGCCAGGAGAGCATTGCAGTAATCAAGCCTAGAGATGACCAGGGCCTGGACGAGAAGCTGTGTTGCATGCTCAGTTAGGAAAGGCCTGATCTTCCTGATGTTGTGCATAGCAAACCTGCATGATCGAGCTGTCTTTGTAATGTGGTCGGTGAAGGTCAGCTGGTCATCAAAGATTACACCAAGATTTCTGACTGACCTTGATGGGGTGATTGAGGAAGAGTCTAGCGGGATAGTGAAGTCGTGCTGTGGAGACTGATTAGCAGGGAGGATGAGAAGCTCAGTCTTTGCCAGGTTGAGCTGCAGGTGATGTTCCTTCATCCATGCCGAGATGTCAGCCAGACAGCTTGAGATCCGTGCCGTTACTGTGGGATCATCTGGTTGAAATGAGAGGTAGAGCTGGGTGTCATCAGCATAGCAATGGTAAGAGAAACCATGTGCCTGTATGATGGGTCCCAGTGATGTGGTGTAGAGCGGTGGAGCGGCCCAAATTATACGATGAAATCCTAATTTAAAATCAACAAGTGTATAAAGTCAGTTAATGAGAAGCTGATGAGAAGAAGATGATGAGGATGCTGATGATGAGGATGATGATGATGATGAAGATAATGATGATGATGATGATGAAGATAATGATGATGATGAATATTTGAAGATGAGAAGATGAGGATGATGATGAAAATGATCATGATGATGATGAAGATTTGAAGATGAAGATGAGAAGATGAGGATGATGATGAAGATGATGAGGATGATGAAGATGAGGATGATGATGAAGATGATGAAGATGAGGATGATGATGAAGATAATGATGATGATGAAGATTTGAAGATGAAGATGAGATGATGATGAAGATGATGATGAAGATAATGATGATGATGATGATGATGATGATGATGAAGATGAGGATGATGATGAAGATAATGATGATGATGATGATGATGAGGATAATGATGATGAAGATGATGAGGATGATGATGATGATGACGAAGATTTGAAGATGAAGATGAGGATAATGAAGATTTGAAGATGAAGATGAGATGATGAGGATGATGATGAAGATGATGATGATGATGAAGATTTGAAGATGAAGATGAGATGATGAAGATGATGATGAAGATAATGATGATGATGATGAAGATGAGGATGATGATGAAGATGAGAAGATGAGGATAATAAAGATGAGAAGATGAGGATGATGAAGATGATGATGATGATGAAGATAATGATGATGATGATGATGATGATGATGATGATGATGAGGATAATGATGATGAGGATGATGATGAAGATGAGGATGATGATGATGAGGATAATGATGAAGATTAGATTAGATTAGATTAGATTCAACTTTATTGTCATTACACAAGTACAGGTACAAGGCAACGAAATGCAGTTTGGGTCTAACCAGAAGTGCAATAGCAGCAAGTGCAGGATATACAGTGGTTCCATAAGTGCAGTACATGGATATGTACTGAATAAATATAGAATTGAATACTATTATAAACAGATTTTTTCAGATAGATTAGTCCTATGAATATAATATACAGATAGCTATTATTGTGAACAGAATTTACAGCTAGATATGTACTGAATATAATATACAGATGGATATTACTATAAACAGAATTTTTACAGATATGTACAATGAACATAATTTACAGATGGTTATTACTATACGTAGTTTACAGGTGAATATGTACTATGAATATATATAAAGATGGATTTAAAGTAGTGCAAATTAAGTTGGACAGATACTATCCGAGTGAAAGTGCAGTGGAAAGTAATTGCATATTACAGTTAAAGTACGGTATTGCAATGTATATGTAAACAATTGGTACTGTAAATAAACAGTCGGCAGTGCAAATTGATATTCCAGTCAGGTAAGTAGTGCAAGATGCATATGTAAACAGTTGTTACTATAATAATAGTAATAGTAGTCAGCAGTGCAAATGAACATTATAACATTACAAATATCAAAATGGAGGCAGGTGTGATGAGGGAGAGGAGAGTTTATCAGTATATGAGGGGAGTGGGATCAGTGAGGGTTAGAGTTCAGTAAAGACACAGCTCTGGGGAAAAAGCTGTTCTTTAGTCTGCTGGTCCTGGTCCGGAGGCACCTGAAACGCCTGCCGGAGGGCAGGAAGAGAAAACAGTCTGTGGGCTGGGTGAGAGGAGTCCTTAAGGATGCTGCGAGCTCGGTGCAGACAGCGTTTCCTCTGGATGTGCTCGATGGCAGGTAGTGGAGTCCCAGTGATGCGCTGGGCGGTTTTCACCACCCGCTGCAGTGCCTTGCGCTCCGCAACAGAGCAGCTCCCATACCACACTGTAGCACAGTTGGTCAGGATGCTTTCTATTGCACAGCGATAGAAGTTCACCAGGATGGTCGAGGAAAGCTGATTCTTCCTCAGTGTCCTCAGGAAGAAGAGGCGCTGGTGAGCCTTCTTGACCAGGCAGGAGGTGTTGGTTGTCCAGGACATGTCCGCCGAGATGTGGATTCCCAAGAACTTGAAACTGGAGACACGCTCAACAGCCATTCCATTGATGTGGATGGTGTCGTGTGTGCCTCTTGACTCTTTCCTGAAGTCCACGATGAGCTCCTTCGTTTTGGTGGTGTTGAGGAGCTGGTTATTTTCAGTGCACCATGTGGCCAGGTGCTTGATCTCCTCCCTATAGGCAGTCTCATCGTTGTTGCTGATGAGACCAATCACCGTAGTGTCGTCCGCAAACTTGATGATGGAATTAGATTCGTACACAGGTTTGCAGTCGGAGGTGAAGAGGGAGTAGAGAAACGGGCTTAGCACACAGCCCTGTGGTACACCAGTGTTGAGTGTGATGGATGTGGAGCAGGTGGAGCCAGATCGAACATTCTGGGGTCTGTTGGTCAGAAAGTCCAAAATCCAGTTGCACATGGAGGTGTTGATACCCAGGTCTCCAAGTTTGGCTATTAGCTTAGTTGGGATGACCGTGTTGAATGCTGAGCTGAAGTCAACAAACAACATGCGTGCATAGGTGTTCTTTTTGTCCAGATGTGTGAGCACAGAGTGCAGTGCCATGGAAACTGCATCCTCTGTGCTCCTATTGCTACGGTAAGCAAACTGATGTGAGTCCAATGTGGATGGTAGAGAGTCTTTAAGGTGTGCCAGGACCAGCCGCTCAAAGCACTTCATTACGATGGGTGTGAGTGCTACAGGGCGGTAGTCGTTAAGGCACTTCGGGCTGGAGTGTTTTGGCACTGGCACAATGGAAGTGCATTTAAAGCATGTTGGTACAGCTGCTTGGGCAAGAGACAGGTTGAAAATGTCTGTAAAAACCCCAGCGAGCTGCTCCGCACATGCCCTGAGTACACGTCCAGGGATGTTGTCTGGTCCAGCAGCCTTGTGCACGCTGATCCTGCTCAGTGCATTGCAGACATCTGTGGAGGAGAGTGTGATTGGCGGGTGGTCTGCTGAGGATTTGAGCTTGGTGGCAGTTTCTATGTTGTCTCTTTCAAAGCGAGCATAAAAGTCATTTAGCTCGTTCAGGAAGTTGGCATCA
>CM070837.1:37038725-37041225 GCA_036326025.1 Chrosomus eos | reverse complement strand
CTAAAGCGTCTGTAGGAAGCCCGAACACAGAAGAGCTAACAGCTGGGTGAAAATAACACACTTTTGACGGCATGTTTAGCTCTCCCCTGTAACTCTTCCTCTTCAGCAAAGCCGCAGAAATATGATCATGCCCTTTTTTGCGTATTCCGGAGGGAGGGTTGATGCAAATGTATGGGTTAGTGACGTCTAAAACCCAGCTGTAGTCCCAATCGAGTCGTTTTTGTAGGCATTTACACTTCCCGATTTTTAAAAGACGATATCTCTGCTTACATTGAACTTTCAGCGCTGCAACTTTGCAGATAATGTTCATGCACCAACAGCAACATTACACACTATGTAAAATGAAAAAAGTGAAATCGCAATCAACCACCCCTTTAAGCCTCTTAAATGTAGTTCTCACCTCATCCTCCTGGATGCAGAAGGGTGGTGTTGGAATGGGGTCGGGGGGGATGATGGTGAGATAGGTTTTTCAAATCTTGCATAAAAGTTGTTTAATGTGTCTGGGAGGCTTGGATCATTGTTAAGAGGGGAGATGGGGCGTTTTTTGTAGTCTGTCATGTCCTTAAGATTTTTCCATATTGATCTTGAGCTGCTTGATGAGAATTGTTGTTCCAGGTTCGTTCCATAACTGCGCTTTGCTCTCCTTATTGCAGCTCGTAGTTTATATTTGGCTGTTCTGTATTGACTCTTGTCACCATTTTTGTACATCCAGTTCTTTTCTTTGCGTAAGAGATGTAAGTCTTTGGAGAACTATGTTTTTTTATTGCCATAGAAAGTCACTGTTTTGTGGGGATGCACATTTCCTCGCAGAACTTGACGTATGACGTCACAGTATCCGTGAGTTCGTCGAGGGAGTCACAAGCTGCACTGAATATGTCCCAATTAGTGCATTCGAAACACCCTCGGAGCGTTTCAATGGCATCTATGGACCAGGACCTGACAGATTTGGATGTTTTCTTAATAGATTTAAGCTTTTGTCTGTACTTCGGAATGAGGAGCAACACAGCATGGTCAGACCTCCCAGTGGAGCCCTCGGGAAAGCCCGGTAAGTAATGATGATGATAATGATGATGATGATGAAGATGATGATGATGATGATGAAGATGATAATGATGATGATGATGATGATGAGGATGATGAAGATGAGGATGATGATAATGAAGATGAGGATGATGATAATGATGATGAGGATGATGAAGATGAGGATGATGATGAAGAGGATAATGATGATGATGAAGATGATAATGATGATGATGATGATGAAGATGATAATGATGATGATGATGATGAAGATGAGGATGATGAGGATGATGATAATGATGATGAGGATGATGAAGATGAGGATGATGATGAAGAGGATAATGATGATGATGAAGATGATGATGATGATGAAGATGATGATAATGATGATGATGAAGATGATGATGAAGAGGATGATGATGTTGAAGATGATAATGATGATGATGAAGATGATGATGATGAAGATGATGATGATGAAGATGATGATGATGATGATGATGATGAAGGTGAGGATGATGATGAAGAGGATAATGATGATGTTGATGAAGATGATGATGATGAAGATGATGATGATGATAATGATGATGATGAAGATGATGATGATGATGAAGATGATGATGATGATGAAGATGATGATGATGAGGATGATGATGAAGAGGATAATGATGATGATGATGATGAAGATAATGATGATGATGAAGATGATGATGATGAAGATAATGATGATGAGGATGATGATGAAGATAATGATGATGATGATGATGAAGATAATGATGATGATGATGATGAAGATAATGATGATGATGATGATGAAGATAATGATGATGATGAAGATGATGATGATGAAGATAATGATGATGAGGATGATGATGAAGAGGATAATGATGATGATGATGATGAAGTTAATGATGATGATGATGATGATGATGAAGATAATGATGATAATGATGATGATGAAGATGATGATGAAGATAATGATAATGATGATGAAGATGATGAAGATGATGATGATGATGCCGCCCGAGCAAAGCCGAGACGCACAGCCAAGAGCACCCCTAACTACTGGCAGGCAGGAGATGTTTTTAAACCGTCCCGCCAAAAAGCTGCTGTCGGATGGAGTGAAAACGAACAGCTCCCCCTTCAGGCTGGGGGAGAGAAACGACCCAAACATATTCTGTACATGGTGGAGTGAGCAAAGCCGGCGTGACTCTTGTTTCCAGTCCTAAATATCTAAAAGTTCTTAAATCAAGATGCATTTACTAGATGAGTAAAATTATAGAAGATATTATGTCCTGTTTTCCTGGGGGAATTAATCCAAATTAAATGAGTTGATGCTTAAAACAAGCAAAATGATCTGCCAATGGGGAAAGAAACACTCAAGTTTAAATTAAAAATTTAGTAGTAATAATAATCTAAACTAGTAATTAAAAATTAAATTAAATTAATTAATTTATTTTAATTTATTTTTAATTAATTTTTA
>CM070837.1:37021225-37033725 GCA_036326025.1 Chrosomus eos | reverse complement strand
TAGCAAAAGGCTTGTTTGAGATGAGAAAAATCTGCCAGAACCAATCACCGGTGATCACCGCGAGATGCATGCCGGTTAGAAATGTGTCTGAGTGCGGGTCCGCCTTGCTCATGTCATGCTGATGTATGTCAAAAAACTCTCGCGCACGTGTCGGATTCTGTGGTCGCGCGCAGTTGCTCTTCACCGACTGCGCTGATCAAAAGCACGATAAACAACCGTGATGTATTGTTCACTTTTAAAATGTTTGATTTTAAAACTCTGATATCATGTTTATGTGTATAAATAATGTGTGGATATTCCCAAACTCTCGGACAGTGCAATCTCTATATAGGTTATTTGATGTAATTTTTATTTAAAAGAATATAAAAACACATGTCTGTATTAAAGAAAAAAAAAGATTGATAAACACGTAGGAATGGAATGAAATAAGTACTTTGGGTGTATATTTATTTTTCATTATATTTATTTTCATATAAAAGCAACAGAACTTAAATTGCATCCAGTTTATTAGCAACACTGCATCCCGCGATATCCGCCTTTGATCTCACATGTGTCTGATCCACTGCGAGAAGAGAGATCTGTCCGTTTTGCATGCACTCTTTTCACTCCTCCTCTCACTGCAGCCGCCTACTCTCGACAACATTTCAGGCGAGGCAAGGCGCATCTCAAACAAGCTCGAGTGTGTCCGAGATCGGGGAGAGAGAGAGACGGACGAGTGTGTCCGAAGATGCGGGAGAGACCGAGTGTGTCGAGATCGCGGGAGAGACGAGTGTGTCCGAGATCGCGGGAGAGACCGAGTGTGTCCGAGATGGGGGAGCGAGGTCGAAGAGGACGAGTGTATCGAGATGCGGGAGAGTGTGTCCGAGATCGCGGAGAGAGACCGAGTGTGTCCGAGATCGCGGGAGAGAGAGACCGAGTGTGTCCGAGATCGCGGAGAGAGAGACCGAGTGTGTCCGAGATCGCGGGAGAGACCGAGTGTGTCCGAGATCGCGGGAGAGGAACCGAGTGTGTCCGAGATCGCGGGAGAGAGAGTGCGAGGATGTCGAGATCGCGCGAGAGAGACCGAGTGTGTCCGAGATCGCGGGAGAGAGAGACTGAGTGTGTCCGAGATCGCGGGAGAGAGACCGAGTGTGTCCGAGATCGCGGGAGAGACCGAGTGTGTCCGAGATCGCGGGAGAGAGAGACCGAGTGTGTCCGAGATCGCGGGAGAGAGAGACCGAGTGTGTCCGAGATCGCAGAGAGAGAGAGACCGAGTGTGTCCGAGATCGCGGAGAGAGAGACTGAGTGTGTCCGAGATCGCGGGGAGAGAGAGACCGAGTGTGTCCAAGATCGCGGGAGAGAACCGAGTGTGTCCGAGATCGCGGGAGAGACCGAGTGTGTCCGAGATCGCGGGAGAGAGAGACCGAGTGTGTGGATCCGAGATCGCGGGGAGAGTGAGAGAGAGACCGAGTGTGTCCGAGATCGCAGAGGAGAGAGACCGAGTGTGTCCGAGATCGCGGGAGAGAGAGACCGAGTGTGTCCGAGATCGCGGGAGAGAGAGACCGAGTGTGTCCGAGATCGCAGGAGAGAGAGACTGAGTGTGTCCGAGATCGCGGGAGAGAGAGACCGAGTGTGTCCAGATCGCGGGAGGAGACCGAGTGTGTCCGAGATCGCAGGAGAGAGAGACCGAGTGTGTCCGAGATCGCGGGAGAGAGAGACCGAGTGTGTCCGAGATCGCGGGAGAGAGGAGACGAGTGTGTCCGAGATCGCGGAGAGAGAGACGAGTGTGTCCGAGATCGCGGGAGAGAGACCGAGTGGTCAGATCGCGGGACCGAGTGATGTCCGAGATCGCGGGAGAGAGACCGAGTGTGTCCGAGATCGCGGGAGAGAGGACCGAGTGTGTCCGAGATCGCGGGGAGAGAGCGAGTGTGTCCGAGATCGCGGGAGGAGAGCGAGTGTGTCCGAGATCGCGAAGAGGAGACCGGTGTGTCCGAGATCGCGGGGAGAGAGACCGAGTGTGTCCGAGATCGCGGGAGAGAGAGACCGAGTGTGTCCGAGATCGCGGGAGAGACGAGTGTGTCGAGATCGGAGGGGAGAGAGCGAGTGTGTCGAGATCGGAAGAGAGAGACCGAGTGTGTCCGAGATCGCGGGAGAGAGAGACCGAGTGTGTCCGAGATCGCGGGGAGAGAGACCGAGTGTGTCCGAGATCGCGGGAGAGAGACCGAGTGTGTCCGAGATCGCGGGAGAGAGAGCCGAGTGTGTCCGAGATCGCGGGGAGAGAGACCGAGTGTGTCCGAGATCGCGGAGGAGAGACCGAGTGTGTCCGAGATCGCGGGAGAGAGACCGAGTGTGTCCGGAGATCGCGGGGAGGAGAGCCGAGTGTGTCCGAGATCGCGGGAGAGAGAGCCGAGTGTGTCCGAGATCGCGGGAGAGAGAGACCGAGTGTGTCCGGAGATCGCGGGGAGAGGACGAGTGTGTCCGAGATCGCGGGAGAGAGAGCCGAGTGTGTCCGAGATCGCGGGAGAGAGAGACCGAGTGTGTCCGAGATCGCGGGGAGAGACCGAGTGTGTCCGAGATCGCGGGAGAGAGAGACCCGAGTGTGTCCGAGATCGCGGGGAGAGAGAGCCCGAGTGTGTCCGAGATCGCGGGAGAGAGACCGAGTGTGTCCGAGATCGCGGGAGAGACCGAGTGTGTCCGAGATCGCGGGAGAGAGACCAAAGTGTGTCCGAGATCGCGGGAGAGAGCCGAGTGTGTCCGAGATCGCGGGAGAGAGAGACCAAGTGTGTCCGAGATCGCGGGAGAGACCGAGTGTGTCCGAGATCGCGGGAGAGAGACCGAGTGTGAGATCGTGGGAGAGAGAGAAACACTTTCTCGTCTGTCCACTACAAGAGGAATATTCTCTCCACAATTTGCAGAACTGAATTTTTCAATCTTTACTGTAAATGACTTACTCTGCTCAGAAAGGATGAGCTGCAAAACACCTCACACACCATAGTCCATCATTTTATGAAAAAAGGTTGAACAAATTGCAACAGCAAGCTCAACTGATTTTGTATCCTCAATATGTCCTGAGTAAGGGGGGAAAAGCCCAGAAGAATCCCATTAGGGGAAAGTTTAGAAAAAGACCCAAATATAGGAGTGGGGGTTCAATCTTCAGCTGGCTGGCAGGAGCCGCCACTGGCATGTCACGTAACCTATCACCTAGCCAGTGGCTGGCTAGTTGTCTGGCAGTCTGCCTTTGGCAAGTTTCAGAAACCATTGATTTTTGACAGTTTTTGTGTTTTGTGTTCCTCCCTTTCTAGCTCATTTATTATACATCTGTTGATATGATTATGTTCTTTAGTATGATTGATGTTTTGGGGACGGTTATCCCAATAACCAGTCAAATGGCCGTGATCCGACTGGCAGCTTACAGACGCTTGCTGGCGCTCATCCAGTCAGCCGCGGCTGAGACTGCGAGTATAACGCGTTGCGTTGCCTGACACTCTCGCTAAAAGGAAATTAATTGTCTTCTTATTATGAATATAATGGCACACATCTATTCTTTAGTATGACTGGTGTTTTTGGGACTGTTATCCCAATATAACCAGTCAAATGACCGTGATCCGACTGGCAGCTTACAGACGCTTGCTGGCGCTCATCCAGTCAGCCGCGGCTGATACCGCAAGTATAACGCGTTGCCTGACACTCTCGCTAAAAGGAAATTAATTTTTTTCTTATTATGGTCATGCCTTTATTCTTGTGTATTGATGTTTTAGAGAATTGTATCCCAATTAAAGCAATCAAATGGCCCTGATCATGACTGGTTGCTATACAGTATAGCTAGGGCCGGGACTTAAACACGTTAATTAAGATTAATTAATTACAGACTTTAACGCGTTAATTAACACAAAAAAATATTTTAATCGCACTTATTTTTGCACCGCGTTTGTTGTGAGATGTGTCTTTAATGTGTTCAGTTCGGGACAGCTCAGTGTGTGTGTGACCGAGAGTGAGCGAGTGCGCTTGTCGAAGGCGCACGTGCGCCCCTTTGTTGTTGTTCCCCGCGAAGCAGCGGATGAGTGTGTGTGAGAGTAATACCAGAGAATGTCTAATAAGGGGAGAATTGCCACTGTCTGGTTACTTCCGGTTTCTGGACTGGCTGCAGTAACACGTCTCTGTCCATGCGGGGGCGCTCGCTCGCGAGTGCAGAATGAATGGGAGTCTATGGGGTTTCACCCCCAGAAATCCACTTTTCTCAGGATATAATTTTTTGTCAAGTAATTTGAAAGTTGCATTCAAAAGGGAGGGCAAAGATAATACACTCAGTGGAAAACTGCATTTTTAAGTTCACTTATCTGTTCTAAAAATCCGTTCAAACATGTGATGACGTCACACAGTAGCAGAATGCTAGCGTGTTCCGGCCAACAACGGCCTAACCTGTAAGAAATCGAAAGGACATAAGTACTCGTTCATTCGACTTTTGGCCTATAATCTATATTGAACTTGCGGAATCAACAATAAAATCTACGTTTATTCAACGACAAGCAGGAGAAAGAGATACATTTAGCCGTTTAGCTCCATAGACTCCCATTCATTCTGCGCTCGCTTGCGATCACCTCCAGTGGAATTCGAATGGAACTGCAACCAAAGATGATCAACGGTGCTAATAGGAAGTGCCCAGGCTTTCCGTAGACGGGCTTTGGTAATACGTTGATCCGTGCTGGTAGCTAGCTATGTGCAGTGTATTTCAGTGCAGTCAGTCAAGTAAAGCACCTAAACTCTTCTGCAAGACGGCCTCATTGTCCTTTTATATGCTACCATCACACCAAACAGCGTGAAGTTTATGCCGAGTTCAGACTGCACGATTTTCAAAATAATCGGGTCACTGTTGTTTTCACACTGCATGACTATCTGGGGTACATTCAGTTGCTGCTGTGTTCATACTGCACGATGGGTCGGCGACAGGAGGTTTCACACTGCATGACTTTACAAAAGAAAGAATCGCCGACAACCTCTGCCTGGTCCGCAAACTACGTTTCACAACCAAACAAACGCGAGAAGTGATACGGAAATAACGGAAGATCACGCGT
The DNA here is from genome assembly GCA_036326025.1 of Chrosomus eos. Lineage (NCBI taxonomy): Eukaryota > Metazoa > Chordata > Actinopteri > Cypriniformes > Leuciscidae > Chrosomus > Chrosomus eos. The sequence goes on along the minus strand of CM070837.1, from coordinate 37,028,674 downwards.
GCGTGAGACCGGAGTTCTCGCGCGACACTGACTTTGTTATTAAAAATGATAGCCTACAAGAAGATTGCGATCCAAATTGTCTGTGCGCTGATTTGTAGCGAAAATGAAACAAATAAATATTCAGTTTATGCAGGAGGAAATGTTTGGGAAGACGAGGGGAGCAAGGACTGTGTTTTGGGAAAGAGAGTTGGGGGTAAATAAATAATTTTGCAAACGTCCTGCTGTTGCTGCTGGTCATGCAAATGTTTGTGCTTTGTTTCTGTTTGATATAATTGTAAATATAGGCCTATCTATCTATTAAAATACTGATATTCTGGTCTATAACTCCTCCTCGAACAGCCTGCTGTCCTGTATCTTGCTCTCTCGTTGGCTGTCGGTCATCGCCGATGTAGTTTTCAGTCAGAACACTTTCACACAGCAGGATTGTGAATCGCCGACAGGTCCAGATATTTAGCATGCCAAATATCTCACGGGCGTCGGCGACTCGTCGGCGATTCTCTCAGATAGCGTCTTTGCTCATTCACACTGCGTGATTTGTCACTCGCGTGAACGAGCACGATTTGCCTGTGATTTGGGCATTTGTCGGCGATTTCTCAAAACCTGTCGGCGAGCCAAAATCGTGGCTAAAATCGTGCAGTCTGAACTCGGCATTAGGGAGTTAACCCCGGGAGGAGAATTACCGGCCCCGGAGAAGACGAATCTCCCCTGTGTCTCCCAACCACGGTTAGGAGACAGAAGCAGGAAAGGTTAACACAAATTGCACTGGTCTGCTGGACTTGGTTGAACAAAAATAAACAATATGTTGTTGCTTAAGCTTATGTATTCAGTCATTATTTATATTCATTATTAGTCAGTATACTAAAAATCCATGTGAAAAAAATTACTTCTCTCTGTTCTCAGGTCAAATATTTATGCGATTAAAATGCGATTAATTTCGATTAATTAATTACAAAGCCTCTAATTAATTAGATTCATTTTTTTAATCGAGTCCCGGCCCTAAGTATAGCATATAAATAATATAATAGCTAGGGGCCTATGCAAAATAGCTATACAGTAGTAGAACTTAACATTCTAAGCCTGTAACGATATGCAATATGAAATCGCGACACTCAGATCCACGAACCTGCAGAATCGTGACACACCCCTTCCAACTCCAAGTTATCCTTCCCGTAGATCCAATACCACATCTTTTAAATTACTCTTAGTATTATTTGAATTTTGAAGTTAACATTATAAAATACGTAGACCTACACCACAAAACTAGTTGAGGATTCGTACATAAAGGATTCGTGCATACTCAGACTTGAATCGTCTACACCAATAGGATTGCGGTTTTTTAAACCAATTAAATTGGGGGTGGGCGGAGCGACACGTGTCGCCCCGCCTAGAAGTGTGGCCCCGCCCCATCGTCCAGACTGCACTCTGGGCTACTACAGTTTCCTTACTATATACAGTAAATAACTGTGATAGATCGAACGGTACATTTAATGTAATTTTACTGTAAAATACCGTTAAATTTACAGTTTTTGAAAGTGAAAAAGAACAACTCACTGTATAATTTACAGTGAAAAACCGTAAATTGACATTCCCACAATTCCCTGCGTGACACTTCACATTCGATGTATTTTTGTTGAAATAACTATGTTTCTTCTTAGTTTTCTTAGTTATTTTCTAATCAGTTATGTACATTAGAGATTTATGTTACAATTAATGTTGTTAAATTAATGTTTATTGCATTTTAAAATTTCATGTGTGTTACCATGGTGCAGCTTCTATATATAAGTTTTTACTCTCTTGTGGAAGAGCTGCTTGTGAAGAGCTGTGATTGATCATGTGACTCTCATCTCTGCTGTGATGATTGACGGTTGTCAGTGTATTACAATGGTACAAAACAGAAATTAATACATAAATAGGTTGGTAAATTAACATTATATCAGATAATGAAATACGGTTTATTACTGTAAATTTTAAGTTAAGTCTGTAAAACCAATAACTTCTGTACCATATTTTTGACGGTAAAGTTGTGGCAACCACAGCTGCCGGTATTTTACCGTAAAAATGGCATTTTATTTTTTACAGTGAGGAAGAAGTACTTCAGAAACCAGTCTTTATTAATTATTATTGCAGAGATGGGGTTTGACAGATTAATCGATTATTAAAATAATTGTTAGTTGCAGCCCTAGAAATTTGCAACATTGACAGTTATTGATTCATCATCATCATCAGCAGCAGCAGCAGCAGTGTGTGTGTGTGTGTGTGTGTGTGTGTGTGTGTGTGTGTGTGTGTGTGTGTGTGTGTGTGTGTGTGTGTGTGTGTGTGTGTGTGTGTGTGTGTGTGTGTGTGTGTGGACAGCAGATCACACACAGGTTTCATCACACATATAAAGAGAACATGTGCAGGCTGTCCATAGGGTTGAAATAATTATAATAATGAATCACAATTAATTGTTACACTTTTAAACGATAGTAACGTCTCTGTGTTCATGTGTCTGATCTGAGATCAGCTAAATCAGAGTAACACAATCTCTGATGGTCAAATCAAGTCACACACACACACACACACACACACACACACACACACACACACACACACACACACACACACACACACACACACACACACACACCACACACACACACACACACACACACACACACACACACCACACACACACACACACACAGACAGACAGACAGACAGACAGAGAGACAGACAGAGAGAGACTCATAGTGTGTGTGAAACAGGGAGTGACTGCAGTAACACTTCACACAATACAACATTACACACCATTGAAACTCACTTTACACACAGCGGCTCATTCTCTCTCTCTCTCTCTCTCTCTCTCTCTCTCTCTCTCTCTCTCTCTCTCTCTCTCTCTCTCTCTCTCTCTCTCTCTCTCTCTCTCTCTCTCTCTCTCAATTTTTTCAATTCAAAATTGCTTTATTGGCATGACTGTACACAATACAATATTGCCAAAGCTTGGAATACATAAAGACATCAAAATAATAAAATATTACAATATGACTTAAATCTAAATGTACAAATTAAATTAATTGTACAAATTAACAGTGTACCAAATAAAAATAAATACATAATTAATAGTAATAATAATAATTAGAACAGTTTATGAACATTTCAAAAATTCTCTGAACAATTTAGAATTTTGTGTGTGTGTGTGTGTGTGTGTGTGTGTGTGTGTGTGTGTGTGTGTGTGTGTGTGTGTGTGTGTGGGCGCATCACTGATTAGTCGTCGACTCTCTCTTTTTGTGACAAGCATCGATGTATCTTGCTGCCAGCATGATACAATCTCTTTTTTCACCTAATATATGTTGAAATTGTGTTTTGTTGTCTAATTGTATGAAGTTAGGGCAAAGTATTTCAAATTTTGTATAAAAAGTGCCTCTAATGTCCTCATAGTTGGGGCAGCGGGTGAGGAAGTGTTGCTCTGTCTCCACTTCTCCCAGTTCACAGTATGGGCAGATGCGTCTCTCTCTGGGCCGCCAGTTCTGCCTGTGTCGGCCCGTCTCTACACTCAGAGTGTGATTGCTCAGTCTGTACCTCGTCATCATTCTTCTTAGTTTACAGTCTTTCACTGTACTCAGGTATTCTGCGGTGGTGTAGTCTCTATTTAGGGCCAAATAACATTCCAGTTTACTTTGTTTTTCTGTGGTTTCAGTCCAATAGGTCAGGTAATTCTCCTGTTGTGCTTTGATCATGTGTTTGGGCCGGATTGTGTGTATGAGTGTGTCAGTGTCCTGAGGCGGATCAGTGTTAGTCGTGTTAGTGTGTGTGTGTGGAGCCTCAGGACCAGCTGAAGGAGCGGGCTCTTCTCAGTGTTCATCTCATGGTTTTTAAGGGCTTTAAAATGATAAGAGTTGGGGTCACTCATCTTTAGATGTTTCCAAAATTTGATGGCTCGTTTCTCAATGTGTATTAATAGAGGGTATTGGCCTAATTCTGCCCTGCATGCGTTGTTTGGTGTGTTCCTCTGTACTCCCAGGATACTCTTACAGAACTCAGCATGCAGGGTTTCAATCGGATTTTTGTCCCATTTGTCAAATTCGTGATTTAGGAGAGGACCCCAAACTTCACTGCCATATAATGCAATTGGCTGTATGACTGATTGGAATATTTTGAGCCAGATTCTGATTGGTATTTCAATTTGGATGGATTTTTTGATGGCATAGAAGGCCCTTCTTGCTTTCTCTTTCAGTTCATTCACGGCCAAATTTAGGTTTCCAGTTGCACTAATTTTCAGCCCGAGGTATGTGTAGCTTGTGGTATGATCAAGTTTGGTCATACCAAGGGTGAAAATGTGTCTCTTTCCCTGATATCTGGGTCTTTTCTGAAACGTTAGTACTTTAGTTTTAGTTGGGTTAATGGTCAGGGCCCAGGTCTGACAGAACTGATGCAGTGTGTCCAGGTTCTGCTGTAGACCCTCTTCTGTTGGAGACAGCAGGACCAGATCATCTGCGTACAGGAGGAACTTTATACTGGAGTCATGTAGTGTGAGGCCAGGAGCTGCTGATTCTTCTAGGAGTTTCGCCAATTCATTAATGTAAATATTGAAGAGGGTCGGTGATAGTGGGCAGCCCTGTCTCACACCTCGCCCTTGAGTGAAGAACTCGGTTTGTTTATTGCCAATTTTAATTGCACATTGATTGTTTGAGTACATTGTTTTTATAATGTTGTATGTTTTGCCCCCGATACCTGATTCTAGAAGTTTAGAAAGAAGGCCTTCATGCCAAATCGAATCAAAGGCCTTCTGGAAATCTACAAAGCAAGCAGATATTTTGGTTTTGTTTTGGTTGATGTATTTATCGATCAGGCTATGTAGGGTGAAAATATGATCTGATGTTCTAAAATTTGGTAAGAATCCAATCTGGCTTTTGCTCAGGACATTGTGGTCTGTGAGGAAGTGAACGAGTCTGGTGTTGATGATGCTGCAGAACATCTTCCCCAGGTTACTGCTCACACAGATGCCTCTGTAATTGTTGGGGTCTGATTTGTCTCCACTCTTGAATATGGGCGTTATAAGTCCTCTATTCCAGCTGTCAGGGAAATGACCAACACTCAGAACCAAGTTGAACAGTTTCATTATGGCCAATTGGAATTTGGGGTTTGTATTTTTAAGCATTTCGTTCAGGATGCCGTCTGGTCCTCTTGCCTTTTTTGTTGGCAGAGCCTGTATTTTATCCATCAGCTCTTTTTCTGTGATTGGGTAATCTAGCGGGTTTTGATGTTTGCCAATTATGTTCTCTATATGGTTTAATTTTTCATATATTTGTGTTTGTTTTATATTCATGTCTAATTTGCTATAAAGTTGTTCAAAGTGATTTTTCCAGGTGTCTCCGTCTTGTATAGTAATTTGTTCATGTTTCTTCTTATTCAGGAGATTCCAGTTGTCCCAGAAACTGTTTGAATGGACAGATTCTTCAATAGTGTTGAGCTGATTTTGGATGTACTGTTCTTTCTTCTTTCTGAGTGTATTTTTATATTTTTTAAGCTCCTCACAATAATGAAGACGTAAATCTGGATCGTCTGGTTGTCTGTGTTTTTGATTTGCAAGATGTCTTAAATTTTTCTTTATTCTTTTACAATCCGAATCAAACCATTTTTCATTATTTTGTTTTTGCCTATGATTTTTCTTAGTGGTTTTAAGATTAGATATTGTTGCCAGATAATCAAATATGTAATTTATGTTTTCTACAGCCAGATTTACGCCATCTTCAGTATGAGGATAATCATATTTTATGAAGTTATCCATAAGTAAGCACACTTGGGGGTGGTCAAATGCGGCCAGGTATTTTTCAGTGCTGTTTTGAACCCATCTCTAAATATTTTTGATGTTGTACAGCTTACTGGGTTGTATTGGGTGTATGTTAGTATTTTCTTTCCTTTTTAGATACACAGTAATTTGGCTGTGATCTGATAGGGGTGTTAGTGGTTTGACCGTGAATGCTCTGAAAGAGAATATATCTAAATCTGTGATCATGTAGTCAACTGTTGAGCAACCATGAGATGAACAGTAGGTGTATCTCCCCAGAGAATCCCCTCACCCTGCCGTTGACGAGGTACAGACCGAGGCTTCGACAGAGCTCAAGTAGAAGCCTCCCGTTTTTATTGACTTGAGCATCAAAGTTAGTCCTTGAAAGATTTACACTGTTTTGTTGAAAGCTCTCTCCAAATATATAATTATTCCCGTTGTCTGTGGTGTAGTCGGGTAGGGATCCTGTTCTGGCGTTGAGATCCCCACACATCAGCACACTTCCCTGGGCCTGGAAGTGGTTGATTTGACTGTGGAGGGTCTCAAAGATGTTCTCATTATAGTAAGGAGATTCAGAGGGAGGAATATAAAGAGCACATAAGAATATATCTTTTGTAGTTTGACTGAGCTGTTTATTGATTTTGAGCCAGATGTGAGATTCTTCTTTTTTGATTAGTTTGATGTACTTATCAATTTCAAGTTTGTGCCAGATTATGATGCCCCCTGAATCTCTCCCACGTGTAATTTTCTCATGTTTTTGGGACGATATGAGTATTTCCCGATAGCCTGGGGGACAAAGAGTGACCTCATCAGTTCTGCGCCACGTTTCCTGTAATATTATGATGTCTATATCTAATACACTTTTCTTAAAATCCAAGGTTTTGATTTTACATCCAAAACTTGATGAGTTAATGCCCTGGATGTTCCAAAGTGTGATTGTCAGTGGTTTCATGTAGTCAATAAACAATTTTAACATTCCTCTAGAATAGAACCAACTCAACTCTCTCTCTCTCTCTCTCTCTCTCTCTCTCTCTCTCTCTCTCTCTCTCTCTCTCTCTCTCTCTCTCTCTCTCTCTCTCTGCTCTCTTTAATGGGTTTCTGTGTGTGTGGGGGGGGGGTGTATGTGTGTGTGTGTGTGAGAGAGAGAGAGAGTGTGTGTGTGTGTGTGTGTGTGTGTGTGTGTGTGTGTGTGTGTGTGTGTGTGTGTGTGTGTGTGTGTGTGTTTCTCGTGTCACCGTCACCTCCGCTACTGTCTCTCATCTCACCTGAGAGCGCGAGCTCTAATGGAGCTTTAACGCGCGTGAACAATAGCGCGCGGAGGGTGTAAAAGCTCGCGGGAGCGCGTGAGGAGATTCACACCCCGATCACAGCGTGAGAAACACAGTCATAAACACAGACTCTTTCTAGTCAAACAACCTTATAACCTTTAACATGGAAGCCCGTTTACCCCGAAAAAGGCTTTTGTAAATCAAATTATATCAAAGTATATAAAAGTCGTAATTATAACATAGCCTAAAAGTCGAAATTATGACAAAAAAAGTCTAGTTTATATCAGTGAATAAGAAATATACACATTAAATCGCGTATTTTTAACTCATTATTTCAATTTCATGTCATAATTTCGAATTTGTATGTCATTATTATCAGTTTCAGAAACACACACGAACCCGAACGAATAAATA
>CM070837.1:37003725-37013725 GCA_036326025.1 Chrosomus eos | reverse complement strand
GTAGCCTACCATGCCGCGGCCGCTTGTCAAACTGTGCAGCCTCTCTGCTCAACATGTAAATAAATCCATCGATCCGCAACGTAGCCTGCGTTTGAATTCTTCAGTGGTCTCGTGGGAGATCGTTTGCCGAGTGTGTCAGAGGTTACTGGTTCTAATCCGCACGCATTCATATTTTTTCTCTCATCAAAACTGAATATGTTCATCAGTGTTAACTAGGGGTGTAAGAAAAAATCGATACACTTGAGTATCGCGATATTTTATTTTGCAATACTGTATCGATTTTCCAAAACGCAATATCGATATTTTTTTTTTTTTTTTTTTTTACAAGCAAAAGTATTCATGGGACCGTGGTTCCCGTTTACCGGTATGTTGTGTTTAAATCCCTACCACTAGATGGCTATGCTGAGACGCACCACTAGTGTCATCCTATTTTGATTAATTTATGCGCGAGGGAGAGAGAGCAAGACCATAGAAATCATGAGCAAGACAGCGCGCGTGTTTGAAGACGTGCGAGACGAGTGTGCGCGTGGCCGGGGCTCTCTCTCTCTCTGCTCGTTTGCGCAGCAGTCATTCTACATCACTCACCGATCAAAAAAGGCTTTGGCGGGACACAAATTTGCTTTGGCGGTGCCAAAAAGCGGACGATCTGACGGGTTTTAGAAGATTAAATACAACCCGAAACTACAAAACAGACCCGGCCTTATTTGAGACCGGCCTTTATTTACCCAAACCTGTTGCCACACCAGGCGTGTAAAAGAGACATGCGTCTATTTGGGACTCGGCTATTATTTGAAGTTTTACGGTATGTTGTGTTGGATGTGTATTAATAATAGTGCAAGCATTTTTTTAATGACATATTGCACCTCATTGCACCTTATGTGTTATGTATTAGCCTAGATGTCACAGTCAGGGGCTATGTATTTTCTTTAACTGACTATTTAGCTACATTTGTTCCTCAATGTTTCCTTTAGGAATTGTGTTCGTGTTTTTGCAACACAAAACGTGTTGGACGTAGCCTACCCTGTGTACTAGGAAAAGTGCAACTTCAAGCATTTTTTTATTGACACATAAATAATTATAATGATGAATAACATCACACATAATGTGTATGTGTTATGTATTGTGACAGGGGGTATGTATTTTCTTTTATTATGGCCTACTTGAGCATATACAAATTTGCTCACTAAGAACCTGTGAACCACAACCCCAAACTGGCAGTTTGATTTTCTGTGTACTGAATTGTTTACCTAAAGTAAACTTGTTTGACTTTTATGCACATCATGTCTTTTTTTAAAAAAAAATAATACTTTTTCTAAAATTATAGTCCTACTTTAAAAAAAGAAGAAAAAAAAATCGCAATATATCGCCTTATGCACAGTATCGAAATATATTGCAATATATTGAATCGTGACCCATGTATCGTGATACGTATCGTATCGCCAGATTCTTGCCAATACACAGCCCTAGTGTTAACAGTCTATCAAGCAGGGACACGTTTGTGTTTTATTTCGTGATTTCAACGGAATGAATAGAGTCCGCAACGGCGGTAGATTGAAGCGTGCGTCCGAGTGAAAGTGATAAATAGAAGTCTTCAAATAGACCCTGTGATCGGTGATCGGTATCGGTATCGGGTGATACAGCTTCCAGTATCGGAGATCGGTGATCGGCCCCAAAAATCCTGATCGGAGCACCCCTATCTTCTACACATTAACTGAAGTGCAAAAACTTGAAAACTTGTTCTTGAACATTTAGGACACAGGACCTTATTACAGGACGTAATTATTCTCTGAATAGGAGACCTCTCACATGAATGGTAAGCTCTAGGCTTGCTACGATAGTCGGTGTTTAACGCAATTACACAGTATCTGTTAAATCCTGCCAGTATTACACACACACACACACACACACACACACACACACACACACACACACACACACACACACACACACACACACACACACACACAGATAAGACGCGCGTCAGTATCGAGTTCTCTTTCGGCCTTGAACAAATCATTACTCACACAAATTATGCCAAAATGTCTGTTTTGTCGAATGTCCTCATAAGAGCAGTCTTAAATGATTTAAATAATGTCTTAAATGAACATTTGTGAGAAAATGGGACGCTTGTCAGATCACGTCTCTGTCCCACACTGCACTGCATTAACGTGTACAGCTTACGCTCAACGGCTGTCCGAATTTGCTCACTCGTTTTCATTCACTCGTTTTCATTCACTGAACCGTATTAGTGGCCCAACTTAGGGAATAGGCCTAACTTAGGGAATAGGCCTAACTTAGGGAATAGGCCAAACTTAGTGAATAAGCCAACCTTAGGGAATAGGCCTAACTTAGTGAATATGCCAAACTTAGGGAATAGGCCTAACTTGGTGAATAGGCCTAACTTAGGGAATAGGCTAAACTTAGGAAATAGGCCTAACTTGGTGAATAGGCCAACCTTAGGGAATAGGCCTCACTTAGTGAATAGGCCAAACTTAGGGAATAGGCCTAACTTGGGGAATAGGCCAAACTTAGAGAATAGGCCAAACTTAGGGAATAGGCCTAACTTGGGGAATAGGCCAAACTTAGAGAATAGGCCAAACTTAGGGAATAGGCTAAACTTAGGGAATAGGCCTAACTTGGTGAATAGGCCTAACTTAGGGAATAAGCCTAACTTATTAGGGAACAGGCCTAACTTAGGGAATAGGCCTAACTTAGGGAATAGGCCTAACTTAGGGAATAGGCCTAATTTAGGGAATAGGCCAAACTTAGGGAATAGGCCTAACTTAGGGAATAGGCCAAACTTAGGGAATAGGCCTAACTTAGGGAATATTAACTTAGGGAATAGGCCTAACTTAGGGAATAGGCCAAACTTAGTGAATAGGCCAAACTTAGGGAATAGGCCTAACTTAGTGAATAGGCCAACCTTAGGGAATAGTCCTTACTTAGTGAATAGGCCAACCTTAGGGAATAGGCCAAACTTAGTGAATAGGCCAACCTTAGGGAATAGGCCTAACTTAGGGAATAGGCCAACCTTAGGGAATAGGCCAAACTTAGGGAATAGGCCAAACTTAGTGAATAGGCCAACCTTAGGGAATAGGCCAAACTTAGGGAATAGGCCAAACTTAGGGAATAGGCCAACCTTAGGGAATAGGCCAAACTTAGGGAATAGGCCTAACTTAGTGAATAGGCCAACCTTAGGGAATAGGCCAAACTTAGGGAATAGGCCAAACTTAGGGAATAGGCCTAACTTAGTGAATAGGCCTAACTTAGGGAATATTAACTTAGGGAATAGGCCAACCTTAGGGAATAGGCCAAACTTAGTGAATAGGCCAAACTTAGGGAATAGGCCTAACTTAGTGAATAGGCCAACCTTAGGGAATAGGCCTAACTTAGGGAATAGGCCTAACTTAGTGAATAGGCCAACCTTAGGGAATAGGCCTAATTTAGGGAATAGGCCTAACTTAGGGAATAGGCCAAACTTAGCGAATAGGCCTAACTTTAGGGGGCGATTTCGGATTCAACCCATGTTCTCAAGCAGTGAAAAGTAGAGAAACCAATGAAGAAAACCGGAAAGTAAAACAGATAATTTTATAATTAAAGGATAATTCCGGTATTTAACACTTTGAGTCTATTTTCTAGTGTGTTTTGGATGAACTAGAGTGGTGGACTTAGAAATTTTGACAATGGTTCCTGTCTCGACTTTTTGACTATTTTAGAGTGGCTGTCTATGGGCATACTGAAACATGTCCTTAAAACAACACTTAACGTTAGTTTTCAAAACTGTGACACTCACCGAGTGGTTAGTGGTGTTAAATACCGGAATTATCCTTTAAATATTGCAAAAAAGATCGATACTTGGTGCCCGTGTATCGATACAGTATTGCCACAGAAAATATCGCGATACTATGCTGGATCGATTTTTTTCCCCACCCCTAGTAATTACGTCACTTCATAACGTTCCCATGGCAACAGGGAAAATGGCGGCTCTTGTGTGAAGCAACATTTCTCAACTTTCTGCTAAGATATACGTAACTTCTTTGCAACGCAAATGCGGGGATTATGAAATCATGCAAGATCCGCATATTTTGCGCGGAAATCTGCAATTTATGTGGCGAAAGTGTGCCGTATTTGAAAAAATGCGACACCACATAAATATGTGGCTGATTACGCATGAAATCATACGATCGCATAATCACGTTTTTCTGGAGGGACTGAGTCTCTCCATACGGAGCTGAATAAACTCAAAGCTCATCTCATCAGTCCCTTTATTACATAACAATCACAAATATCATACACAAATATTATACTATTGAGCATCGATGGAGAACAGGGTTTCTCTCCCCAGATCTGATCTCCATGTAAACTACACAACGTTTACAGCTCTACATGTTGATATTGTGTAGGCCACCTGGGCATTAGACAACACATGCTTATTTAAATGATGTATTGCACATAATAATACATAATGTTCCAGTTGAACTAAGATTACCTTTTTTTTTACACAAAATGTAACCCTAAGCCTAACCCAGGCTATTTAACCCAACAGTCGGGTTATTTCTAGAAATTACCCAATGATTTCCCCAATATTTTGGGAAAAATAACCCAACATATTGACCCAACATGTGTAACCCATCAGTTGGGTTAAACAAGTAACCCAACGTTTTTTTCTGTGTATCGAATGACATCCTGGGATTTTTTTGTGGACAAGAGCTGCAGGTTCGGGGAAATGTATTATAAATTATTATATCTGAATGTTATTATTATTATTATATGAGTGTTATTATTATATCTGAGTGTTATTATGCCTGATTGTCTGAGTGTGACTGCGATTTATTGAAGTAAATATAAAGTTAAATATAGTTTTTTTATTAATATATTTAAAAGCTTTATTGCAGAGATGCCCAAACTAGGGCCCGCGGGCCAAAGTCGGCCCGTGGTAACCTTTGATTTGGCCCACCGGTGAGATGGGGGGGAGGGGGTGATACCTTCGACACAGATCGTCATTTCTAATTTGACATAACATTTTTGTTTGTTTTATTGTTGAAATACAACAGAGTAAACTGAAATTAAATGTTTAAATTAAATGTAAATGAATTCGATTTTTTTCCTGTAAATGTGCAAATCAAGGTGCAGCACCGCGTGCTTTGCGACACTTGACGTCAGTTAACTTCTAACAAATTAAACGTAATAATGGAGAAATCAAGGCAGTGGCACACAGACAAGAGAAATTTCAAAAAAGTTTGGCAAGATGAGTTTTTATTCACAGAAGTCAAATCAAATGCAGTATGTCTAGTTTGCAAACAGTCTGTTGCTGTTTTAAAAGAGTAGGCCTACAATATCCGTCATCATTATGAAGCGAATAGGCGAAGAGAGCACACACATTTGGCATTGAACTGTATTGTACATTGAACACTTGGGGATTGTTGGTTAGTTAATCAGATTAAAGTTGTTTTATATTTATTTTAAATATTATGAAATAAATAAACCCATAGCAACTTAATGTAATACAGTTTGATTTATGATGCAAAATTTACTTTTGGCCCACGGCCCTCAATCAAGTTTGATTTTTGGCCCTTCATAGGAAATAGTTTGGGCACCTCTGCTTTATTGTCATTGATCTGATGTGCAAAACAATGACATTTGTTAATATATTATTTAAAAATATTTACAATAAAAATGACTAATATTATTAATTTATACTAAATTGGTCAAAAACAGTGAGAATGTGCAAACTTACGTTTCTTAAAACTCTATTCACTGTGTGTGTGTGTGTGTGTGTGTGTGTGCGCGTTTGCGCGTGCGTGTGTATGAGAGACAGAGAGTGTGTGTGTGTGTGTGTGAGAGAGAGTGTGTGTGTGTGTGTGTGTGTGCGTGAGTGTGTATGAGAGAGACAGAGTGTGTGTGTGTGTGTGTGTGAGAGAGAGTGTGAGTGCGTGTGCGTGCCGTGCGCGTGTGTGTGCATGCGCGTGTGTGTGCGTGTGAGTGTGTGTGTGTGTGTGTGTGTGTGTGTGTGTGTGTGTGTGTGAATGGACGCCTGTAGCTGTGAGCGTTTGTGTTGGAGAGCTTGTCGAGCTCGTTAGTGTAATTAAACTGAGAGCCTCTAGAATGCTGCCTAATTAACCCGTCCTCAGCCAATCACATGCTCCATTACCTCTCGTCCAATCAGCTGCCAGAAGGAGGAGCTAGAGAGCACTGATGATGAGTGATGAAGTGTGCTTGTACACCAGCTCAAATCACTTTCTAAAATGATCTTATTTTTGTTGAAAATGTAAAAATGCAGAAAGTTTTCAAGGTTTTTATTTATATAGAGCTTTTACAGCACAGAGTGTTTCAGCAGCTTTACAGAGATAACAGGAGAATAATGCAACAAAGTTTGTGTCTAGAAGAAATTCGCGTCACAGTCCAGCTTAAGATCAGTGATGATTCATTTCTGTTGTGAAAAAGTTATTAATTTAGTTAATTTATATAGCCGCTCTGGAGTAAACCATGATGTCATCGTCCAGCTCAGTTCATGTATAATAGTGTCAATGCAGGAGATCAATAATATTGTTAAATATTAAATTAAATGTTAAATTAAATGTCTTCATCTCAGCAGCCAAAGGTGTTAAAGGCGACAGTGCAGGAGCCAGAACTCATCAGTGTAGAAAACGACCCAGCAGTGTGTGATTATGATCAGGGTCCGACATTAACACCCGCCCAGCGCCAAATGCAGAATGATCACGGGAAAAAGAAATGACCACGGGTTCAGGGGCATGGTACCGGGGGGATAAAGGGTACCGAGTACCCAGGGCCCGAGGCAGGGGGGGGGGCCCTTAGAAGTCGCGGACACACAAAAAAAAACACTGAATCAGTTTGAAACTTTGAAAAAAATGCTTTTTTATTCATAATTTTTTTCGCCAAATAAAAATAGCAGGCCTACCTCAATCCACAGCTTGTCTAGTTTTTACTTATAAAAAGGTGACATGTCTCCATGATGTGGGGTTAGTCTGGGTCTGGATGATGTGGGGTTAGTCTGGGTCTGGATGATGTGGGGTTAGTCTGGGTCTGGATGATGTGGGGTTAGTCTGGGTCTGGATGATGTGGGGTTAGTCTGGGTCTGGATGATGTGGGGTTAGTCTGGGTCTCCATGATGTGGGGTTAGTCTGGGTCTGGATGATGTGGGGTTAGTGTGGGTCTCCATGATGTGGGGTTAGTCTGGGTCTCCATGATGTGGGGTTAGTCTGGGTCTCCATGATGTGGGGTTAGTCTGGGTCTCCATGATGTGGGGTTAATCTGGGTCTGGATGATGTGGGGTTAGTCTGGGTCTGGATGATGTGGGGTTAGTCTGGGTCTGGATGATGTGGGGTTAGTCTGGGTCTCCATGATGTGGGGTATTAGTCATGGGTCTCCATGATGTGGGTTAAGTCGGGTCTCCAGATGTGTATCTGGCTCATGATGTGGGTTAGTCTGGGTCTCCATATGTGGGATTAGTCTGGTCTGGATGATGTGGTTAGTTGGTCTATAATGTGGGTTAGTCTGGGTCTGGATGATGTGGGTTAGTTGTCTGGGTGGTGGCCCATGATGTGGTTATGGCTATGGATGCTTTTAGTTGGGTCTCCATGATGTGGTTATCTGGGTCTGATGATGTGGGTTAGTCTGTCTCCCATATGTGGTATGTCGGGTGATGTGGGTTAGTCTGGGTCTGATATGGGGTAGATGGGTGAGGGCTCCATGAGTGGTTAGTCTGGGTCTTGAGTGGGTAGTTTGTGTGGGGTTAGTCTGGGTCTATGAGTGGGTTAGTCTGGTCTGATGATGTTGGGTTAGTCTGGGTCTGATGATTTGGGTTAGTCTGGGTCTGGATGATGTGGGTTAGCTGGGTCTGGATGATGTGGGGTTAGTCTGGGTCTCCATGATGTGGGGTTAGTCTGGGTCTCCATGATGTGGGGTTAGTCTGGGTCTGGATGATGTGGGGTTAGTCTGGGTCTCCATGATGTGGGGTTAGTCTGGGTCTCCATGATGTGGGGTTAGTCTGGGTCTGATGATGTGGGTTAGTCTTGGGGTTCTGTTCTGATGTGGGGTTAGTCTGGGTCTGGATGTAGTTGTGGGTTAGTCTGGGTCTCCATGATGTGGGTTAGTCTGGTCTCCATGATGTGGGTTAGTCTGGGTCTGATGATGTGGGGTTAGTCTGGGTCTGCATGATGTGGGTTATTGGGTCTGATGTGTGGGTTAGTCTGGTCCTGATGTGGGGTTAGTCTGGGTCTGGATGATGTGGGGTTTAGTGTGGTGTCTCATGATGTGGGTTAGTCTGGGTCTCATGATGTGGGGTGTCTAGTGTGGGTCTCGCGATATGGTTAGTCTGGTGGTTAGTGTGTGGGTCTCCATGATGTGGGGTTAGTCTGGGTCTGGATGATGTGGGGTTAGTTGGGTCTCCATGATGTGGGGTTAGTCTGGTCTGATGAGTGGGTAGTCGGTCTCATGATGTGGGGTTTAGTGTCATGGGGGGTCTCCATGATGTGGGGTTAGTTTGGGTCTGATGATGTGGGGTTAGCGTCCATGATGGGTTATCTGGTTGGATGATGTGGGTTAGTCTGGTCTGGATGATGTGGGTTAGTCTGGGTCTGGATGATGTGGGTTAGTCTGGGTCTGTGTGATGTGGTTAGTCTGGGTCTCATGTATTGGGTTAGTCTGGGTCGATAATGTGGGGTTAGTCTGGGTCTCCATGATGTGGGTTAGTCTGGGTCTCCATGATGTGGGTTAGTTGGTCTCCATGATGTGGGTTAGTCTGGGTCTCCATGATGTGGGGTTAGTCTGGGTCTGATGATGTGGGGTTAGCCCTGGGTCTGATGATGTGGGGTTAGTCTGGTCTGGATGATGTGGGGTTAGTCTGGGTCTCCGATGATGTGGGGTTAGTCTGGGTCTCCATGATGTGGGTTAGTCTGGTCTCCATGATGTGGGTTATTGGTCTCCATGATGTGGTAGGTCAGATGTGGGTATCTCCCATGATGTGGGGTTAGTCTGGGTCTGATAATGTGGGGTTAGTCTGGGTCTGGATGATGTGGGTTAGTCTGGTCTGCATGATGTGGGGTTAGTCTGGTCTGGATGATGTGGGGTTAGTTGGGTCTCCATGATGTGGGGTTAGTCTGGGTCTCATGATGTGGGGTTAGTCTGGGTCTCCATGATGTGGGGTTAGTCTGGGTCTGGATGATGTGGGGTTAGTCTGGGTCTCCATGATGTGGGTTAGTCTGGGTCTCCATGATGTGGGGTTAGTCTGGGTCTGCATGATGTGGGTTAGTCTGGGTTCTGGATGTGGGTTATCTGGTCTGGATGATGTGGGTTAGTCTGGGTCTGGATGATGTGGGGTTAGTCTGGGTCGGATGATGTGGGTTAGTCTGGGTCTGGATGATGTGGGGTTAGTCTGGGTCTCCATGATGTGGGGTTAGTCTGGGTCTCCATGATGTGGGTTAGTCTGGGTCTCCATGATGTGGGGTTAGTCTGGGTCTCCATGATGTGGGGTTAGTCTGGTCTCCATGATGTGGGGTTAGTCTGGGTCCCATGATGTGGGGTTAGTCTGGTCTGGATGATGTGGGGTTAGTTGGGTCTCATGATGTGGGTTAGTCTGGGTCTCATGATGTGGGGTTAGTCTGGGTCTCCATGATGTGGGTTAGTCTGGGTCTGGATGATGTGGGGTTAGTCTGGGTCTCCATGATGTGGGGTTAGTTGGGTCTCATGATGTGGGGTTAGTGTGGGTCTGCATGATGTGGGGTTAGTGTGGGTCTCCATGATGTGGGTTAGTCTGGGTCTGCATGATGTGGGGTTAGTCTGGGTCTATGATGTGGGGTTAGTGTGGGTCTCCATGATGTGGGGTTAGTCTGGGTCTCCATGATGTGGGGTTAGTCTGGGTCTCCATGATGTGGGGTTAGTCTGGGTCTCCATGATGTGGGGTTAATCTGGGTCTGGATGATGTGGGGTTAGTCTGGGTCTGGATGATGTGGGGTTAGTCTGGGTCTGGATGATGTGGGGT
>CM070837.1:36981225-36996225 GCA_036326025.1 Chrosomus eos | reverse complement strand
CAGATCATCCGCGCTTCTTCAGCAGTGTAGAGAGCGCGCATGGTTGCTGATCTCCGGCAGTGTTTTTAATGTTGATGCAATGTTTACCGAATATCCACACACGATTTCAAATGTGACATTGATTTTATACAACAGTTAAAAAAACAAAACAAAAAAGTGATTTACTAAATTTAAAACAGTATACTCAGGCTTATTGCTCTATTTTGCAACGGAATCTGTGGCTTTGAACGAACCGTGAGATTCAATGAATGACTCGATAACTCACACATAAAGACAATGAGTTACCGCCACCTACTGGCGATTTTATTATAATATTTTTATTAATATTAAACGATTTTTAACATTGCCTATTTAGTGAACATTGTTTTTATTTAAGGAATTATTTATTTTTTAAAGGTATTACAAAGGTAAAAAATGAAATGGAAAAATTTATTAAAGGGGGCAAAATATTGTCTCTTAATGGAAAAGCTGTGCCTGCAGTCTAAGTGGAAGAGGGGTACGGCACTCTAAAACATTGGAGAACCACTGAACTAAGGAAAAGGTATATGTAGAATTGCTACTGCTAAAGAGTGCAATGTCAATAATTTCTCATAATCTTAATTGAATTGGTCTAGAGAGAATAATTATTATTACATTTTCTCTACTAGATATAAGACTCAAGTTTCAGTATTTGTCTTAATTTGTGTCAGGAGTTATGCAATACCCTCCGCCCCCCGCAAAAATATCGTCTGAATATCGATATCGAGATATTGAAAAAAAATATCGAGATATTCATTTTTGTCAATATCGCCCACCCCTAGTTGTGCGAGCGACAAATCTCCGACAGTAGACGGATGCCCCATTCTGCTCTGTAACGGGCGCTTTTCCGCATCTCGGGTAAACAGCTGTTGCGACTCACGCGAGCAATAACGGCCGCGTCCGGTGTGTAGACACAGTGCTAAAGCTCATTCTGCTTATAACGCTACGTTACAACATCAAGCAATATTCCAATCATTTATATAATTATAATACTTTATATAGGGCCATTTTGTATTAAGAGTAGCCTAGTTTCACGTTTAGTAGGTACATTTTGCTTACTACTTATTTAAGTATAAAAGTCTGTACATTATGTAATTAAAAACGTTTTCATTATGATGTTATAAATTTTACTTTAGTAAAAAGATCTGAGTTCTTCCTCCACTGTTAGAGATTAGAGGAATTAAGACTAAAAATAGAAGATAATGTCAGTGACACTTTTGATATATTTATTGATACAAGTTGTTTTATATAACGTGACTAAGACCTAATATAAAACTTAATATAAAATTAAAAGACAAAGTCGTTAGTGAAGATTAACAGTATAATATAATATAACATGCAATGCAAACTAGTTTGGTTACAGCTCAAATGTATCATTCTCATTCTATCATTCCCCCTGTCTCCATTACATATCTTTGTCACACAAGTGTTTGATCACCACATTTGAGTGATCATTGCAAAACGTTTATATATTTATTCTGTTTAAATACTGTGTCTTCTATAGTATACAGTACCCATCCACACCAATAGGAAAGTGTGTCCAAACTTTTGACTGGTACTATAATACACATAAATAGTATTGCTACTGTACACATAAATAATATCAGCATCAGGCTTTTTTTAGCGGTATCGGCATCGGCCCCCAAAAATCCATATCGGACGGGCTCTACTTTTAACGAAGATGATGTGTGTTAAGTGTCTGCGACTTACTTTCACTTTGATTTGCGATAGTTTGCACGTTGGCT
Source organism: Chrosomus eos (assembly GCA_036326025.1). NCBI lineage: Eukaryota > Metazoa > Chordata > Actinopteri > Cypriniformes > Leuciscidae > Chrosomus > Chrosomus eos. The sequence continues at coordinate 36,994,462 of CM070837.1, read as the reverse complement.
TGATGAATAGATGCTCATCTGTGGTGATGCGTGTTGCAGTAGCGCCATCATATAGTGAATATAACATGACATATAGGCTAACACGCTCTCACACGTTTATTTTTAGCATTGTTGGGAGAAGTCCAATTTATATATGTGGTTTCAACAACCAGATGCATTTACACTTGTCCAGTTTCGCCTGGAATGCGGCCCAGACCTCCTCCTGAAGTGGTTTGATCAGATTTAAACCCATCTCGAATGCGTTTCGGAGGGCATTTACACCTGGGGCCCTATTCACGATCGGACAGCTATCAGACCATAAAATAATGTTTTAATGATTTTAATAAAGAGACTCTCATTTCCCGGTAAAACAGTGAGCGTGCGTCATGCTTTTACTTTCGTTTTCAACAATATCTAGTGTTAGGTTAGTAAAGTATTTACACACACTTGATGTACCACTGCTGCTTTATTGCTGCAATGACCCTCTGGGCTCTTCATCTGTTGTCGTCTGCAACATGTTAGTATCAAAATTAGCACAATCATAGTGTCACATGATCAACGCGACTAGTCGACGTCAAGCTTAAAGCGTCACGGCACTGCATTAAGGTCGACTAGTCGACTAATCTACTAGTTGGTTCAACCCCTAACTCACACACACTCAGTCACTCACTCACAAAATTAGAAAAAAACTTGCCTTTTTATTTAAACCAAACATTTTACAAACCTAAATAAGACTACATGTCTACATTAACACCATATCGAAATGTATTCAGATTCTTAATAAAAATGAAATACTGTCACAAGTAGATGAAACGTCTTCTCAGTGTTAGTTATAGTTATTATCATTAACATTATCATTATAGTTACTGTTATAGTTATTATCGTTAACATTATAGTTACTGTTACAGTTATAATAGTTAACATTATCGTGATAGTTACTGTTGTAGTTATTATTATTATATTATTATTCCCAGTAAAAGCGTGATAACGTGTCTATATTGTGTGGTGTAGGTGGACACGGTGGCGGCGGACTTCCTGTTGCGTCGGGGCGGCGAGAGGAAGTCGAACGTGAAGACGGTGCGCGTGGGTCCGCTGGCGAAGCGGGGCTTCTACCTCAGCTTCCAGACCCAGGGCGCGTGCATGGCCCTGCTGGCCGTCAGGGTGTTCCTCAAGAAGTGCCCCCCCGTCACACGGGCCTTCTCCTCATTCCCAGAGACGCTCCCTCATTCGCTGGTGCAGCAGGCCGGGGGCGTGTGCGTGGACAACTCCGCCCCCCTGAGTGAAGCTCCGCCCACTATGTTCTGCGGGGAGGATGGCCAGTGGGTGGGGCCTCCGTCATCATCATGTGCCTGTAGACCTGGACACGAGCCCGTGGACTCCGACCGCTGCAGGGGTGAGTGTGTGTGTGTGTGTGTGTGTGTGTGTGTGTGTGTGTGTGTGTGTGTGTGTCACTGAACAGCTCAATGTAAAGCAGCTGTGTTTACACTGAACGCTGTGTGTGTGAAAGCTGATGTGTTTAATAGAGCTTGATGAAATGCTATTTTAATGAGTTGGACTTGGTCTGTTGGGTGTGGCTGAGGATTATGGGTAATATGATCAGTTTCTCTGGAGGAACATGTTCATCTGCTGTTTTATTCAGTGTAGTTCGACTGAGCACAGATGGATGATAATTGCTCTGACCGTTATTTCTTCATCGTCATTAATCTTTAAGGAGCTCTCATTCTCCCCTTTACAGTCGTGCTGTAGTCTCAGGCTCTTCTAGAACAGGTTTTCCTGCTTCAATGTTGATTATTTTCCTCATATTCTCCATTGTTGCGGCTCCTCTCTTCCCAGTCTGTCAGTAACGCTCTGTTTACTTCCTGTCTCTATGAAGCCCCTCCTCCTGAAAAGCACACTGTGCTCTGATTGGTCGGCTGGATCAGTGTGTTGTGATTGGTCGAGCGCTTCGAGTGTGTTTGGGAAATGTCCCGCCCCTTCCCATAACCGCCAGTTTAACACACTACTAACTAACTCACCCAGGCCCCGCCCCTCTATTCTGCGTATGAATCATTATAATGAGGAATATTGTGACGTGTTCGTTCCCGGAAGAAACTCGAGATACAGTGGAGACGTTTCAGGAGTTCAGAAACACTGATATAGAGAAGAACTGGAGCTTTCTCATGATCACACATCAACATTACACACACAGATGGGAAACAGCAGATCATGTGCTCTTTAATACATTGTTTATGAATAATTTATTTATTTTGTGTCTTTGAGGATGTCCACAGAGGAGCTTTTGTCACATTTAACTCACTTCTGAAGACCTCGAAGTTTAACTAAACACACACACACACACAAACACTGAAGCAGGTGGCTGAATTTGTTTGTATTAATTGCGCTTTGTATTGGCCTTCTCTTTGTGTGTGTGTGTGTGTGTGTGTGTGTGTGTGTGTGTGTGTGTGTGTGTGTGTGTGTGTGTGTTGTGTGTGTGTGTGTGTTTGTCACACGCCCCGTCTGACTCTATTATTTGAGTACAACAGGCGGGTCATTGAGGGCCTGAGACCAGATTGAATGTGTTTAACCAACACCAGCCCCCACAACCACACGCACACACACACACGCATAGTTTCTCTCACAAATACACATACTCACGCCCCCCCCCCCCCCCCCCCCAACACACACACATGGATTTAGTTTTAGTTAACTATAATAGGCTATATGCACGCATAAGTTCCGCATTTGACGCAAGGATGCTCTTCCGTTTCCGGTTGGGGAGATTAAAGCGGAGGAAAACTGAGGAAAACGGGATTATGGCAGAGTCTTCAAAATGTACTGTCCTCCCGTCTTTGAAACGAAACGTTCATATGTTTAGATGTAATTTTATATATAGTTATGTTTATTTAATATGATTTTGAAAAGAAGCATAAACACAACGAGGGGTGTCTGTTTTGTCTGTTTTTGTGACTAACGTTTCTTTAGTATAACCATGGAGTATAAAATTCAATATAAATTCTTGGTATTGCACTGGACTCTACGATCGGCGGAAGTTATCGAGCATCCTTAACCCTTCACCGGAAATACCGCCGTGCATAGAGCCCATTACCCTGATCCATTGATAGTTCACGATGATTAACTATGGTGTTCCCGGTAGCACTAGTTTATCTTCCCTAATGCTGGATATATTATATATATATGTCTGTGTGTGTGTGTGTGTGTGTGTGTGTGTGTGTGTGTCTGTGTGTGTGTGTGTGTGTGTGTGTGTGTGTGTTTTCTGTATGTCCTCTCATGTCTCTCATGTGTGTTTTTTTGTAGCGTGTGGGTCAGGCCAGTATAAAGCATCTGTTGGTGGGAGTGTGTGTCGCGTGTGTCCAGACAACAGTAACACACACTCCGCTGGATCCAGTGTGTGTCTGTGTCGCGCAGGATTCTACCGAGCCGCTAGTGACCTCCCAGATTCAGCCTGCACCAGTGAGACACACACACACACACACTCTCACACACACACTCTCTCTCACACACACACTCACTCTCATGGACTCCTGTATGTGACCTCCCAGATTCGGTCTGCATCAGTGAGAAACACACACACACACACACACACACACACACACACACACACACACACACACACACACACACACACACACACACACACACCCCACACACACACAGTCACACACTCTCACTCTCTCTCTCACACACACACACACACACACACACACACACACAGTCACACACTCTCACTCTCTCTCACACACACACACACACACACACACACACACACACACACAGTCACACACTCTCACTCTCTCTCACACACACACACACACACACACACACACACACACACACACACACACACACACACACACACACTCTCTCTCTCTCTCTCTATCTCTCTCTCTCTCTCTCTCTCACACACACACACACTCTCATGGACTCCTGTACGTGACCTTTGACCTCCCCCTCCCCAGAGCCCCCGTCGGCCCCGCGCAGCATCATCTCTCAGATCAATGACACCGTGGTGACCCTGGAGTGGGCGGAGCCTGTGGACCGGGGCGGGCGCTCGGACCTCAGCTACAGCGTGGAGTGTGTGTGCTGCCGCGGCTCGGTGTGTGTTGCCTGCGCAGACAGCGTCACCTACAGGCCGGGGCAGGTGGGCGTGATTGGGAGGCGTGTCATCATCCGCGGGCTCCTCCCACACACAACCTACACCTTCACTGTCCTATCCCTGAGCGGTGTGAGCGCTGTCAGTCACACAAGCCCCGCCTCCAGCAGCGTCAACATCACCACCAGCAGAGACGGTCAGTGCTGAAGATCTAACACACACACCGATCAGATCCAAACTGATCAATGTGACTAGAAGACGTTAAGATTATACATTAACTGTGTGTGTGTGTGTGTGTGTGTGTGTGTGTGTGTGTGTGTGTGTGTGTGTGTAGTGGCCATTCCAGTGTCCGGTGTCAGGAGGACTAAAGCGTCGGAGAGCAGTGTTTCTCTCAGCTGGACGGTTCCTTCACAGAACCAGCACAACATTCAGGAGTATCAGCTGCGCTACAGTCTGAAGGTGAGGCGCGTTATCGTTATAGTTACCATTAAGTTATTATTGTTAAACATTATCGTTATAGTTATTATCGTTAACATTATCGTTATAGTTATTATCGTTAACATTATCATTATAGTTACCGTTAAAGTTATTATTGTTAACATTATCGTTATAGTTACCGTTATAGTTATTATTGTTAACATTATCGTTATAGTTATTATCGTTAACATTATCGTTATAGTTACCGTTAAAGTTATTATTGTTAACATTATCGTTATAGTTATTATCGTTAACATTATCGTTATAGTTACCGTTAAAGTTATTATTGTTAACATTGTCGTTATAGTTATTATCGTTAACATTATCATTATAGTTACCGTTAAAGTTATTATTGTTAACATTATCGTTATAGTTACCGTTATAGTTATTATTGTTAACATTATCGTTATAGTTATTATCGTTAACATTATCGTTATAGTTACCGTTATAGTTATTATTGTTAACATTATCGTTATAGTTATTATCGTTAACATTATCGTTATAGTTACCGTTAAAGTTATTATTGTTAACATTATCGCTATAGTTATTATCGTTAACATTATCATTATAGTTACCATTAAAGTTATTATTGTTAACATTATCGTTATAGTTATTATTGTTAACATTATCATTATAGTTACCGTTAAAGTTATTATTGTTAACATTATCGTTATAGTTACCGTTATAGTTATTATTGTTAACATTAACGTTATAGTTATATCGTTATAGTTACCGTTAAAGTTAATATTGTTAACATTATCGTTATAGTTACCGTTAAAGTTATTATTGTTAACATTATCGTTATAGTTACCGTTATAGTTATTATTGTTAACATTATCGTTATAGTTACGTTAAAGTTATTATTGTTAACATTATCGTTATAGTTACCGTTAAAGTTATTATTGTTAACATTATCGTTATAGTTACCGTTATAGTTATTATCGTTAACATTATCGTTATAGTTACTGTTAAAGTTAATATTGTTAACATTATCGTTATAGTTATTATCGTTAACATTATCGTTATAGTTACTGTTAAAGTTAATATTGTTAACATTATCGTTATAGTTATTATCGTTAACATTATCGTTATAGTTATTATCGTTAACATTATCGTTATAGTTACCGTTATAGTTATTATCGTTAACATTATCGTTATAGTTACCGTTAAAGTTAATATTGTTAACATTATCGTTATAGTTATTATCGCTAACATTATCGTTATAGTTACCGTTATAATTATTATCTGTAACATTATCGTTATAGTTATTATCGTTAACATTATCGTTATAGTTACCGTTAAAGTTTTATATTGTTAACATTATCGTTATAGTTATTATCGTTAACATTATCGTTATAGTTATTATCGTTAACATTATCGTTATAGTTAGCGGTTAAAGTTATTATTGTTAACATTATCGTTATAGTTACTGTTACAGTTATTATCGTTAACATTATCGTTATAGTTATTATTGTTAACATTATCGTTACAGTTATTATCGTTAACATTATTGTTATAGTTATTATTGTTAACATTATCGTTATAGTTATTATCGTTAACATTATTGTTATAGTTATTATTGTTAACATTATCGTTATAGTTATTATCGTTAACATTATCGTTATAGTTACCATTATAGTTATTATTGTTAACATTATCGTTATAGTTATTATCGTTAACATTATTGTTATAGTTACCGTTATAATTATTATCTGTAACATTATCGTTATAGTTATTATCATTAACATTATCGTCATAGTTACCGTTATAGTTATTATCGTTAACATTATCATTATAGTTACCGTTTTAGTTATTATTGTTAAGATTATCGTTATAGTTACCGTTATAGTTATTATAGTTAACATTATCGTTATAGTTACCGTTATAGTTATTATAGTTAAAATTATCGTTCTAGTTATTTTTGTTAACATTATCGTTATAGTTACCGGTATAGTTTTATAGTTAAAATTATCGTTTAGTTATTTTTGTTAACATTATCGTTATAGTTACCAGGTTATAGTTATTATAGTTAAATTATCGTTCTAGTTATTTTGTTAACATTATCGTTATAGATACCGGTATAGTTATTATTAGTTAAAATTATCGTCTAGTTATTTTTGTTAACATTATCGTTATAGTTACCGTTATAGTTATTATCGTTAAAATTATCGTTTATAGTATTTTTGTTAAGATTATCGTTATAGTTACCGTTAAGTTATTATTGTTAACATTATCGTTATAGTTATATTTTGTTAAAATTATCGTTATAGTTATTTTTGTTAACATTATCGTTATAGTTACTGTTAAAGCTACTATTATAGTTAATATTGTCGTTATAGTTGTTATTTTATAGTTAACATTATCTTATAGTAATCATGATATTATAGATTATATTATAGTTATATTGTTATTGTTAGTTATGTTATAGTTATCATAGTTATCGTTATATTTATTATGTTATTGGTATAGTTTTTTTATAGTTAGTCATTTATAGATATAGTTATCGTTATAGTAGTTATTGTTATAGTCTATATACAGTGCTGTGTGTATGTTCCTGACTTGACCTTGCTGTGACGTTAGGGTCAGGATGATGGATGGCAGTACGTCAGCAGTAAGAGTAGCTCAGTGGTTCTGAACGATTGCCGCGTTCACAGTATCAGGTGCAATCTGATGTCTGAGATACTATGGCGGGTAACATCACTTTACAGCACTGCTACTACAGCACGCTTCCTGACAGTAACACATCACACTTCACACACACACACACTATCACATCAACACTAACAATTATCATATCCACATCACATCATGTATCTACTAGATAATAGACATGTATGAGTACACACTTGTATCATAGATCATAAGTATGTTGTCATTCTCATATGTGATTGGAGTTTGTTCGTGCTTGATAGATATGTGTGTATCTGGTTGCTATGAGTAGCTCTATTCAGTGCTGTGGTGATATGTTGCCGTGTTCTGCTTGAGGAGTGGGTAGATGATGATGATGAGCAGGAGTGAGCAGAGTGAGAGTGAGTTGATGAGTGGTGAACGGAGTGAGTGGGGTGAGTGTTGGTGAGTGGTGAGTGAGTGAGAGATGAGTGGAGTGAGTGATTGAGTGAGTGGTGGTGAGGTTGTGAGTGTGTGAGAGTGTGAGAGGTGAGTAGTGATGAAGACGAGAGAGAGAGTGTGAGTGTGTGAGAACGAGAGAGAGAGAGAGAGATGTAGTTAGAGTTGAGTGGTTGAGGATGAGTGAGAGTGTGATGTTGGTGTGTGAGAGAGAGATGTTATGTGTGAGTGTGTGAGTGTGAGAGTGAGTTGGATGATGAGATGAGTGAGAGAGTGAGAGGAGTGAGTGAGGAGTGAGTAGTGAGGGTGAGTGAGTGAGTGAGTGAGTGAGGTGAGTGAGTGAGTGAGTGAGTGTGAGTGAGTGAGTGATGAGTGGTGAGTGAGTGGATGTGAGTGTTGTGAGTGTGTGTGAGGAGGAGAGTGTGTGAGTGTGTGGAGGTAGAGAGAGAGAGAGAGTGAGTGGTGAGTGAGTGAGATGAGAGAGAGAGAGAGAGAGAGGTGAGTGAGTGTGAGGTGAGTGAGGAGGTGAGAGAGTGTGAGTGTGTGAGAGAGAGAGGAGTGAGTGAGTGTAGTGAGAGTGAGTGAGTGAGAGTGAGTGAGAGTGAGTGAGTGAGTAGTGAGGAGAGTGAGTGAGTGAGAGGAGTGAGTGAGGAGAGTGTGAGGTGGTAGTGAGATGTGATGTGTGAGAGAGAGGAGTGAGTGATGTGAGTGAGTGTGAGTGTAGTGAGGTGTGAGTGTGTGAGGAGTGAGTGTGTGAGGAGTGAGTGAGTGAGTGAGAGTGAGTGAGGTGATGAGGAGTGAGTGAGTGGGGGGTGTGAGTGAGATGATGAGAGGTGAGTGAGTGAGAAGTGAGTGGGTGTGTAGGAGGAGAGTGAGTGAGTGAGTAGAGTGGTGAGTGAGGATGTGAGTGAGTGATGATGAGAGTAGGAGTGAGTGAGAGAGAGTGAGTGATGAGGAGTGAGGAGGAGTGAGTGAGAGTGAGGAGATGATGTGAGTGAGTGAGGAGGAGTGAGGTGAGTAGAGAGTGAGTGATGTGAGTGAGAGAGTGTAGTGGGAGAGTGAGTGAGAGAGTGAGTGTGAGTGAGGAGTGAGTGAGTGATGAGTGGTGAGTGAGTGTGTGAGTGGTGATGAGTGAGTGAGTGTGTGGTGAGGTGAGTGATGTGAGGTGGAGTGAGGGTGGTGTGTGAGTGGAGAGTGAGTGTGGAGTGTGAGTGAGTGAGGTGGTGAGTGTAGTGGTGAGAGTGTGTGAGTGAGTGAGTGAGGTGAGTGTAGAGTGAGTGAGTGAGGAGTGTGTGAGTGAGTGGTGGTGAGGAGTGATGTGATGTGAGAGTGTAGTGTGTAGTGAGTGTGTGGTGGTGGTGAGTGAGTGTGTGAGAGGTGAGTGTGTGAGTGGTGAGTGAGTGTGAGAGTGAGTGTGTGAGAGAGTGAGTGAGTGAGAGAGTGAGAGAGTTAGTGAGAGAGAGAGAGTAAGTGAGAGAGAGAGAGTAAGTGAGTGAGTGAGTGAGTGAGTGTGTGAGAGAGTGAGTGAGTGAGAGAGAGAGTGAGTGAGAGAGTGAGAGAGAGAGTGAGTGAGAGAGTGAGAGTGGAGAGAGAGTGAGAGAGAGAGAGAGTGAGTGAGAGAGTGAGAGAGAGAGTGAGAGAGAGTGGTGTGTGTGTGTGTGTGTGTGTGTGTGTGTGTGTGTGTGTGTGTGTGTGTGTGTGTGTGTGTGTGTGTGTGTGTGTGTGTGTGTGTGTGTGTGTGTGTGTGTGTGTGTGTGTGTGTGTGTGTGAGGAGAACAGGATGTGTCCACCCAGTGCTGCCTCCATACAAACTCTTACTGGAACAATGAATCTAACCCCAGGAGCACACTCACACACACTCATATAGAGACGAACAGCTGCAGGGTCTCTCACACAACAGACAGAAACTCACCGGAGTCATGGGAGAGGAATTCAGTCACACACCTCAGTGTAATCTTATCACATATAAACACAGAATAAGATCACGCTGGTTTAACAGTGGACTGTGTGTGTGTGTGTGTGTGTGTGTGTGTGTGTGTGTGTGTGTGTGTGTGTGTGTGTGTGTGTGTGTGTGTGTGTGTGTGTGTGTGTGTGTGTGTGTGTGTGTGTGTGTGTGTGTGTTTCTCAGGCGCTCCAACAGGTCCAGGGACCCAGACCCGGATAAGAGTGGCCAGTTCCTGATGGGTCCGGGTGAGTTTCTCCCACAGTGTGTGTGTGTGTGTGTGTGTGTGTGTGTGTGTGATGAAGATCGGGATGTTACACAAACAGGTCCAGCGAAACATGTGATGTGGACTTTAGTTGTTCACTGTTGCCGGGCAACAACTGTTGATCCCAGTAAACCAATAAAATACATTGTGCTTCATGCGGCAATATTTACTTTTACTTTTTTGTGGCAATATTTACTTTTAATATTTACAATATATTAACTGTATTATTATTATTTTTACTAAACTCCAAAATTTGAATTAATATTACTAAACTCACCTTAATATAACACACTCAGTATAACTAATCAGTGTCATAAACTTATCAAAGCTGAGCGAAATATATGTAGGCTAATATACAAATATGTTTAGAGAATATCACATTTAAAAAGTTTACACGAGCGTACACGAATAGGGATATTGTGAGGCAATCTTTCCTGTGTCAAAAGCTAACCAAAACTAGGCAAAATATAGTCTGAAAATTCATTTGAGCTCTATATGATCAGAAAAGGAATTACATAACAGACAACTTACTCCGAACTTGTTTCATGATCTGAGACATTTAAACAACATATAACAGATTGACTGAAAACATGCCACAGTTCCAGACAATATCAGGTTTTTAATATCATGAAAATACATCACTTCTAACAATCTAAAATTAAAACGGAAAATATCAAAATAAAATCTAATATATAATATTTTATATATTTATATGCCATTAATGCTAAGATAACACTGGTCTATTGCCAGAAAAAAGTGTAGATCATTCATCATATTTCATTTATTATTAATTAATATTCATTTTTAGTCTCTTCCAATAAGGTAAACAAGTGTCTCACTTTCCAAACCTCTAATATTCTGCATCTTCATCATGTTGAGGTTTAAACTGAAATAAAGCCAAAAAAGTCATAATTTTAGTTCGTTTTAGTAATTTTATTGTGTATTTGTTTCACTTTTGTTTTTTATATCTTTTTAGTTTTTTTTAATTACTTTTTCTGTGTGCTTTTGTGTGGATATATTGTGTGTGTGTGTGTGTGTGTGTGTGTGTGTGTGTGTGTGTGTGTGTGTGTGTGTGTGTGTGTGTGTGTGTGTGTGTGTGTGTGTGTGTGTGTGTGTGTGTGTTTCTCACAGGGATTAAAGTCTACATTGATCCGTTCACATACGAGGATCCTAACGAGGCTGTGAGGGAGTTTGCCAAAGAGATCGACGTGTCGTTTGTCAAAATTGAGGAAGTGATTGGCGCTGGTGAGAACCGTGTGTGTGTGTGTGTGTGTGTGATTGTTGTGCGCAGGTGTGGCTCGAGGCTCATGTTCCCGGTGTGAACAGCAGTAATATAGAACACACACCTGATGAAAGCACGTCTCCGGTTTCTCCATTGTGTGTGTGTGAATGTGATCCTCCTCATGTGCAGGTGAGTTCGGTGAGGTGTGCCGGGGCCGGCTGCGGGTGCCGGGCCGGAAGGAGAGCTGCGTGGCCATCAAGACCCTGAAGGGAGGATACACCGATAAGCAGAGGCGGGACTTCCTGTCTGAGGCGTCCATCATGGGCCAGTTCCAGCACCCCAACATCATCCACCTGGAGGGAGTGATCACTGCGTCCTGCCCCGTGATGATCCTCACCGAGTACATGGAGAACGGGGCGCTCGACTCCTTCCTGCGGGTGAGTGTTGTGTGTGTGTGTGTGTGTGTGTGTGTGTGTGTGTGTGTGTGTGTGTGTGTGTGTGTGTTCACGCTTGTGTGTGTCTCTCCTCAGCTGAATGATGGGCAGTTCACTGGGATCCAGCTGGTGGGGATGCTGCGTGGGATCGCGTCCGGGATGAAGTATCTCTCTGAGATGAGTTTCGTGCACCGGGATCTGGCGGCCCGGAATATCCTGGTCAACAGTAATCTGGTGTGTAAGGTGTCCGACTTCGGCCTGTCCCGCTTCCTGACGGAGAACTCCTCTGACCCCACCTACACCAGCTCTCTGGTGAGCACACACACTCTTCACAACACACATACACTTACACAGGGAGCGTTTGCCTGAGGTTTAAAAACACCACAGAAGAACAACTAGCCCAACTAATATACATATCAAGCATTATTAAAGACAATAAACACTCAGTAATTAAACAAGAACAAATAAAAAATTAGCAATCGCAGCAAATAGACACAACTGAACAAAGATATGATTGAAATAAACAGCGTTTTAAGATTTTCAGATTCTGAAACTAAAATAACTGCACTTAATATATAAAATATACATTACAAATATAGTTCTAAAAGTTATTCAGTGAAGAACGAGTGAATCTTCTGTTGTTTGATTAGTGTTATTATAGAGACACAGGAATATTAGTGCTGTCACTTTAAAGGGGCACTTGGCAACTCTAGTCATTTCTTCGCAGATCTTCACTTTTGTTGTGGCATGTTTTCTCAGCGAGCTCCCCCTACAGCTGTGGGGCGTATATTACACAACACTGACATAAAAAACTCACTTGCGGCCCCTCCTCCCGCTTTCTGCTGCTGCTCATGTGCATTTGTTATTGTCGGAGCCGGCCAACTTTATCGTGTGGAGCTGTGTCTAGTAGTGGGTAATACATCATACACAGCATCATAGAATTATGTCGAATTGCCATAAAGCAGTTTGTGTTTCTCGCTCGTTCTCGTTCTCGCTCTCGCTCATTCTCGCTCGTTCGTTCTCGCTCTTGCTCGTTCTCGCTCTTTCGCTCGTTTCTCGCTCGTTCTCGCTCTTGCTCGTTTCTCGCTCGTTCTCGCTCGTTTCTCGCTCGCTCTCGCTCGTTCTCGCTCTCGCTCGTTCTCGCTCTCGCTCGTTCTCGCTCTCGCTCGTTCTCGCTCTTTCTCGTTTCTCGCTCGTTCTCGCTCTCGCTCGTTCTCGCTCTCTCCTTGTTTCTCGCTCGTTCTGCTCGTCTCGCTCGTCTCGTTCTCGCTCGTTCTCGCTCTCGCTCGCTCTCGCTCGTTCTCGCTCTCGCTCGTTCTCGTTCTCGCTCGTTTCTCGCTCGTTTCTCGCTCGTTCTCGCTCTCGCTCGTTCTCGCTCTTTCGCTCGTTTCTCGCTCGCTCTCGCTCGTTCTCGCTCTCGCTCGTTTCTCGCTCGCTCTCGCTCGTTCTCGCTCTTTCTCGTTTCTCGCTCTTTCTCGTTTCTCGCTCGTTTTCTCGCTCGCTCTCGCTCGTTCTCGCTCGTTCTCGCTCTCTCGCTTGTTTCTCGCTCGTTCTCGCTCGCTCTCGCTCGTTCTCGCTCGTTCTTGCTCGTTCTCGCTCGCTCTCGCTCGTTCTCGCTCTCGCTTGTTCTCGCTCGTTCTTGCTCTCGCTCGCTCTCGCTCGTTCTCGCTCTCTCTCGTTCTCGCTCTCCTCGCTTGTTTCTCGCTCGTTCTCGCTCTCGCTCGTTCTTGCTCGCTCTCGCTCGTTCTCGCTCTCTCGCTTG
>CM070837.1:36961225-36976225 GCA_036326025.1 Chrosomus eos | reverse complement strand
CGGTGAAATCACAAAATAAAATGCACACAAACGTGTGTCCTATATACGTGTGTGTTTGATATAGACTGTAACCACTGATGAACATATTCGGTTTTGATGAGAGAAAAAAAATATACTAGTGGTGGATTCGAACCTGTAAACTCTCACACGCGTGGCAATTGATCTAACCACTAGACCACAGGAGAACTCAAACAAAACTTGCAGATCAATATATTTCACTAAATCATTACAAACTAAGCAGTTATTTAAAAAGTTTACACGAGCGTATAGGCCTACACGAACGTTGTGAGTTAATATTTACTATAGTCTGAAAATGCATTTGAGCTCTATGATCAGAAAAGGAATTATAAAACACTAAACTTACTCCGAACTTGTATCCTCGGGGTCAATCCGTTCTTCAAAATGCAACCGCTCGTCTGAGTTTCAAATTCCACTGAGGAAAAGGTTAATTATTCCCAGCTGTCCATAATCCTCTGAAGGAGTAACGTTAGCGTGCTTCCATCCCTAAAACGCGATGAACTATCTGTGAATCTCTGATGAAGAATCTGTGTTTGGCATTGATCGGGGGGCGTGCCGCGTGTGATGCATAGATTTACCATGTCAAAAGCGCTGGGGGTGTGGCGGGCTGACCTAATTATTTATAATGAAGGGAGAGCGAAAAAACTCTCCTTTGTTTCAAACGGATTACATAAACTGTAAATATATATTTTTTAAATAAATTACTTCATTTAAAAGAAGAGAATCTCAGCTTCATAAAGAGACATCTCTCGTATCTCTGTGACAAGTATTGAGAGAGTTACAGTTAATATTTCGGACGCGTTTCAGAACGGACCTCACTGACAGAGACAAGTTAAAACGCGCATCATGTTTATTTTTCTTTATTGGACGAAAAGCACAACACTTTGTTTTTATTGTGAGTACCCACAAAAAAAAAGAAACTTAACAGGATCTAATGATGTACAACACTTATATTTAAGATTCAAAATTAACAGAGTAATTTGATTCTCTTTTGCACTGATAAGGAAAAAATCCAGCAAAACGCGGGCACGCGGTTTTCGACCCCAGAGGGTTAAGAGCCGGTAATATTACAAACGTGCAGATTAAGGGCCGGTAATATTATAAACGTGTAGATTAAGAGCCGGTAATATTATAAACGTGCAGATTAAGAGCCGGTAATATTACAAACGTGCAGATTAAGGGCCGGGTAATATTATAAACGTGTAGATTAAGAGCCGGGTAATATTATAAACGTGCAGATTAAGGAGCGGGTAATATTAAAACGTGCAGATTAAGGGCCGGTAATATTATAAAACGTGCAGATTAAGAGCCGGTAATATTATAAACGTGCAGATTAAGGGCCGGTATGGTAATATTATAAACGTGCAGATTAAGAGCCGGTAATATTATAAACGTGCAGATTAAGGGCCGGGTAATATTATAAGGTGCAGATTAAGGGCCGGTAATATTATAAACGTGCAGATAAAAGGCCGGTAGTATTATAAACGTGCAGATTAAGGGCCGGTAATATTATAAACGTGTAGATTAAGGGCCGGTAATATTATAAACGTGCAGATTAAGAGCCGGTAATATTATAACGTGCAGATTAAGGGCCGGTAATATTATAAACGTGCAGATTAAGAGCCGGTAATATTATAAACGTGCAGATTAAGAGCCGGTAATATTATAAACGTGCAGATTAAGAGCCGGTAATATTATAAACGTGCAGATTAAGAGCCGAGGTAATATTATAAACGTGCAGATTAAGAGCCGGTAATATTATAAACGTGCAGATTAAGAGCCGGTAATATTATAAACGTTTAGATTAAGGGCCGGTAATATTATAAACGTGCAGATTAAGAGCCGGTAATATTATAAACGTGCAGATTAAGAGCCGGTAATATTATAAACGTGTCAGATTAAGAGGCCGGTAATATTATAAACGTGCAGATTAAGGGCCGGTAATATTATAAACGTTTAGATATAAGGGCCGGGTAATATTATAAACGTGCAGATTAAGAGCCGGTAATATTATAAACGTGCAGATTAAGGCCGGTAATATTATAAACGTGTAGATTAAGGCCGGTAATATTATAAACGTGCAGATTAAGAGCCGGTAGGGTAAATATTATAAACGTGCAGATTAAGAGCCGGTAATATTATAAACGTGCAGATTAAGAGCCGGTAATATTATAAACGTGCAGATTAAGAGCCGGTAATATTATAAACGTGCAGATTAAGAGCCGGTAATATTATAAACGTGCAGATTAAGGCCGTTGTGGATAGGGGTAATATTATAAACGTATAGATTAAGGGCCGGTAATATTATAAACGTGCAGATTAAGAGCCGGTAATATTATAAACGTGCAGATTAAGGGCCGGTAATATTATAAACGTGCAGATTAAGAGCCGGTAATATTATAAACGTGCAGATTAAGAGCCGGTAATATTATAAACGTGCAGATTAAGGGCCGGTAATATTATAAACGTGCAGATTAAGAGCCGGTAATATTATAAACGTGCAGATTAAGAGCCGGTAATATTATAAACGTGCAGATTAAGGGCCGGTAATATTATAAACGTGCAGATTAAGGGCCGGTAATATTATAAATGTGCAGATTTAGGGCCTGGGTTTCACTTTTCATGTTTTTTGTGTCGGTAGCACTGGATTATAGCATTTACACACGGAGAAAGACAGATTTTCATGATATGTCCCCTTTAATATTACACTTAAACTAAAAATATAAACGTAATTTGAAATATGGAAAATCAGTGATGTGTTGTTGTTTGTTCAGGGATCTTCTGCGGATCGGCGTGACTTTAGCGGGACACCAGAAGAAGATCATGTCCAGCGTCCAAACGCTCCGAATCCACAGCGGATCCCTGCGATACTGACGCTTCCCAGAATCCCCTGCTTCTGCTCTTACGGACCAGTCCGTCCACAACCAATCACTGTGGAGCGTCACAGAACCAGCCAATCAGAGAGAGTCTCTGGACTGATGGATTTTTCTCGCTGGTCTCAGGACCGTCCCACTCTCATGACGAGAGTTACTTCTACAGGAAACACGGGACGTTGAAATATGACGTGTCACTGTTGCCGTGCATTATGGGAGTTTAATCGGATCTTCACATTGAAGGTTCATTATAATTATTATTTTTATTATAATGTGAGATTATTTTGTAATTATTTTGTACGTATAAAAACAGCACAAATAATGAACGAATGTTTGTTTAGCCAAAGTACTGTGGGAGCTGTCAATCAAACGGATTGTAAACCATGTGACCAATCACATTAAAGACTCATGCTGGCCCCTCCCACCGAGAGCTTTTCAACTGTTTTGTTAGTTTTATTGCACATTATTACAGGCTCTTGAAGACATTGAAACATCAGTAATAAACAGACCAACAATCTTGAAAAGAGCTTGTATGATTAAAACATCAGTGTTCAGTTATCATGAACTAAAACTAGAGAACATTTAATTACTTGAAATTAACATTATACTGAAATTAAAAAAGAAACTTAAGCAACATTTCACATAATTTATATTAAGTTTATATTTCACTTAATAAACTTAAACTTATAAAAAACTGTATAGAAATATAATCAGAAAACTGATCAAAATTACAAAAAAACAACTGAATTACTACAACTTTAAAATTACAATGAGAACAGAAAATGTCAACTAGAAAGAAAATTTAACTTATTCAATGAATAATTTACTATATTTCATTTCGATATTTTCTAATAGTTTGTGATTTTATTATATTTATTTATTTGTGTGTGTGTGTGTGTGTGTGTGTGTGTGTGTGTGTGTGTGTGTGTGTGTGTGTGTGTGTGTGTGTGTGTGTGTGTGTGTGTGTGTGTGTGTTTGTCTGAGTGAGTGAGTGAGTGAAGCGTGTCTGTCTGTTCACGCTACTAGGTTCTTCATCATTTGATAAGAGAGTTTGTGTGTAATTCAGGATAATCAGATTGTGTGTGTGTGTGTGTGTGTGTGTGTGTGTGTGTGTGTGTGTGTGTGTGTGTGTGTGTGTGTGTGTGTGTGTGTTTGTTTGTGTGTGTGTGTACGGGTCTGATAAGTGACGTGTGTGTTTTCTAGAGAACAGAATAACAGTTACACGAACGTTTAGGACAGTTTTTAAAAGTTGTGAAGTAGCGACAGATCTTCTGTTGTGTGTTGAATATCCGAGTGAAATGGATTATTGTAGAAGACAAATGTAGGGCGGAACTTCTGTTCATCATTATGGATTAGCATGCGTTTAGAAAATAAATGGTGAATTTTCATTTCATGCCGATTTAAAACCCTCGGGTGTTGCGGGTCAATTTGAGCCACTTTATTTTTTTTAAATGCTTAAATTATTTGTTATTATTTTCTCATTGGGGGTCATGAATGTGCATGCAAATTTTTGACATGCATGTGTTTTGGAAAGGTGGTGCAAATTTTGGTGCAAGGTTTGGGGTCAAATTAAGCCCCATTGGTTTCCATGCAATTCACCAAAATGAACACTTTGAAAAACAGCCAATCAGAAAACCTTTATAGTAGCTTGTCAAAACTTAAATATGAAGTGCACAAGAACATGTAAAATTTAAGACTTACAAAGTTTTCTTGAAATTTACGGATTTTATTATTTTGTAGGTTTCTTCATCTATTTGAGTTTCAAACATGTTACAGAAGTGAAAGCACTTCAAACAATGAAAGTGTGAAAGTGTAAAACAGAAGTTTAAGTTTACTGTAAAACAAATGTACATTTACATGTAATCATTTAGCAGATGCTTTTATCCAAAGCGACTTACACATAAGGAGAGCAATAGAAGCAAATGTCTCAGGCAGGCCTAAACACGAGCAGCTCCCGTCTGATCATCCGGTGAATGAGAGGTAGAGTTGGGTGTCATCAGCGTAACAGTGATCAAAACAGAAAAACAGAAAAAAACATGTTTCTGAATGACAGACACTAGTGATGACATGTAGATGGAGAGAAGCGGTCCCAGCACTGAGCCCTGAGGCACTCCAGTAGCTGAAGATAACAGTGATGGGATAAACCTTGTTTCTGAATGACAGACACTAGTGATGACATGTAGATGGAGAAGAGAAGCGGTCCCAGCACTGAGCCTGAGGCACTCCAGTAGCTAGATGATAACAGTGATGGGATAAACCATGTTTCTGAATGACAGACACTAGTGATGACATGTTGATGGAGAAGAGAAGCGGTCCCAGCACTGAGCCCTGTGGCACTCAGTAGCTAGATGATAACAGTGATGGGATAAACCATGTTTCTGAATGACAGACACTAGTGATGACATGTAGACGGTGAAGAGAAGCGGTCCCAGCACTGAGCCCTGAGGCACTCCAGTAGCTAGATGATAACAGTGATGGGATAAACCATGTTTCTGAATGACAGACACTAGTGATGACATGTAGATGGAGAAGAGAAGCGGTCCCAGCACTGAGCCCTGAGGCACTCCAGTAGCTAGATGATAACAGTGATGAGAAAACCATGTTTCTGAATGACAGACACTAGTGATGATATGTAGATGGAGAAGAGAAGCGGTCCAGCACTGAGCCCTGAGGCACTCTAGTAGCTAGATGATAACAGTGATGGGATAAACCTTGTTTCTGAATGACAGACACTAGTGATGACATGTAGACGGGAAGAGAAGCGGTCCCAGCACTGAGCCCTGAGGCACTCCAGTAGCTAGATGATAACAGTGATGGGATAAACCATGTTTCTGAATGACAGACACTAGTGATGACATGTAGATGGAGAAGAGAAGCGGTCCCAGCACTGAGCCCTGAGGCACTCCAGTAGCTAGATATGTGGTAACGTTGAATGACAGACACTAGTGATGACGTAATGGAGAAGGAAGCGTCCGATGAGCCTGAGGATCATAGCAGAGATAACATGAGAACTTCTGTGAGACTATATGACATGTGATGGGAAGAGAAGGTCAGAGACTGACATATGATGTAACAGTGTGGAAACATGTTTGAGAAGCATTGAGAAGTAGGGAGAAGCGTCCAGCATGAGCCCTGAGGCACTCAGTAGTAGATGATAACATGATGGGAAAACCATGTTTCTGAATGACAGACACTAGTGATGACATGTAGAGGTGAAGAGAAGCGGTCCAGCACTGAGCCTGAGACACTCCAGTAGCTGATGATACAAGTGATGAGAATAAACCATGTTTTGAAGACAGACACTAGTGATGACATGTAGATGGAGAAGAAGCGGTCCCAGCACTGAGCCTGAGGACCTGTTGCTAGATGATAACAGTGATGGGATAAACCTGTTCTGAATGACAGACCTAGTGATGACATGTAGAGGAGAAGAGAAGCGTCCAGCACTGAGCCTGAGGCACTCAGTAGCAGATGATAACAGTGATGAGAATACAATGTTTCTGAAGCAGACACTAGTGATGACATGAGATGAGAAGAGAAAGCGGTTCAGCATGAGCCTAGAGCATCCAGTACTAGATGATAACAGTGATGGGATAAACCATGTTTCTGAATGGACCAGACACTAGTGATGACATGTAGATGAGAAGAGAATGCGGATACCAGCACTGAGCCCTGAGGCACTCCAGTAGCTAGATGATACAGGATGGATAAACCTGTTTCTGAATGACAGACACTAGTGATGACATGTAGATGGAGAAGAGAAAGCGGTCCAGCACTGAGCACTGAGCACATCCAGTAGCTAGATGATAACAGTGATGGGCTAAACCCATGTTTCTGAATGACAGAACTAGTGTGAACTTAGTCGTGAAGAGAAGCGGTCCAGACACTGAGCATGAGGACACCAGTAGCTAGATGTAACAGTGATGGGATAAAACCATGTTCTGAATGACATACACTAGTGATGACATGCTAGATCGGAAGAAGAAGCGGTCCAGCACTGAGCCTGAGAACTCCAGTAGCTAGATGCTAACAGTGATGGGATAAACCATGTTTCTGAATGACAGACACTAGTGATGACATGTAGATGGAGAAGAGAAGCGGTCCCAGCACTGAGCCCTGAGGCACTCAAGTAGTAGATGATAAACAGTGATGGGATAAACCATGTTTCTGAATGACAGACACTAGTGATGACATGTAGATGGAGAAGAGAAGCGGTCCCAGCACTGAGCCCTGAGGCACTCCAGTAGCTAGATGATAACAGTGATGGGATAAACCATGTTTCTGAATGACAGACACTAGTGATGACATGTAGATGGAGAAGAGAAGCGGTCCCAGCACTGAGCCCTGAGGCACTCCAGCAGCTAGATGATAACAGTGATGGGATAAACCATGTTTCTGAATGACAGACACTAGTGATGACATGTAGATGGAGAAGAGAAGCGGTCCCAGCACTGAGCCCTGAGGCACTCCAGTAGCTAGATGATAACAGTGATGGGATAAAACCATGTTTCTGAATGACAGACACTAGTGATGACATGTAGACGGTGAAGAGAAGCGGTCCCAGCACTGAGCCCTGAGGCACTCCAGTAGCTAGATGATAACAGTGATGGGATAAACCATGTTTCTGAATGACAGACACTAGTGATGACATGTAGATGGAGAAGAGAAGCGGTCCCAGCACTGAGCCCTGAGGCACTCCAGTAGCTAGATGATAACAGTGATGGGAAATCCATGTTTCTGAATGACAGACACTAGTGATGACATGTAGATGGAGAAGAGAAGCGGTCTCAGCACTGAGCCCTGAGGCACTCCAGTAGCTAGATGATAACAGTGATGGGATAAACCATGTTTCTGAATGACAGACACTAGTGATGACATGTAGATGGAGAAGAGAAGCGGTCCCAGCACTGAGCCCTGAGGCACTCCAGTAGCTAGATGATAACAGTGATGGGATAAACCATGTTTCTGAATGACAGACACTAGTGATGACATGTAGATGGAGAAGAGAAGCGGTCCCAGCACTGAGCCCTGAGGCACTCCAGTAGCTAGATGATAACAGTGATGGGATAAACCATGTTTCTGAATGACAGACACTAGTGATGACATGTAGATGGAGAAGAGAAGCGGTCCCAGCACTGAGCCCTGAGGCACTCCAGTAGCTAGATGATAACAGTGATGGGATAAACCATGTTTCTGAATGACAGACACTAGTGATGACATGTAGATGGAGAAGAGAAGCGGTCCCAGCACTGAGCCCTGAGGCACTCCAGCAGCTAGATGTTGGTCTTAGAACCCCACCCCTCCACGAGATCCTGAAGGACCTGCTGACAGATTCTGCGAAACATGCTGAACTAAACATTTTTATTTTACATAAAATACATATGTTATCAAATAAAATGGCCTCTAAAATTGCTAGAAAATCAAAGCCATATGTCTAAGCAAGTTCTGTTCCAAGTTTAAAGTTAAAATGACTAAAGTTCATGGCAACACAATCTCCAATTTTAAAACAGGATGAATTTTTAGTATTTAAGCTTTCAAATGATGATGTGAAAAAGGCAATAAAAAAAGCAGGACACTGACAGTTAACAGGCTATATTTATCACATATTATATTTTTTAATCTATGATAAGCTACAATAGACGTTTGCTTTCTTTCTTTTCTTAAAAATCTAATTTGTCTTAAATTTATAATTAATCTAATCTGTTTTTCATTGGAAAATTGCATGAAAACCAATTTGACCCGCAACACAAACGGAGTAACCAGATTATCAACACAACGAAGGGTTTTAAAGGGGATTCCAATGATCAGCCATATGGAACTGAAACACTGGCAGTTGTACGTGATTTATCATACAGATCTTACAGGAAGTGCTTGGTTTTCGGTGAATTACAAGCAGACATCATGTTTCTATCAATGTTTGATTGACAGCCGTACAGCAGCAGATGGAAGCGTATCCAATGACGTCAGTGTGAACTGAAAACTGAAGTTCTCTTCTGTAACCAGTGACAGATGGGAAAATGAAGACTGAATGGATGTTCCTGCTGCTTTCACTCCCTCGTTAAATAATTCTTCATTTCTAAATGAGGAATAAGAGACCAGAGTGAACATAAAACACCCCATCCTGCTGCGAGATACAGTTACAGTCCGTCGGTAGTGTTTATGTTCTCAGATTATTTTTTAATATCAGTCGGATGTTCTGACACTTCGGGTTTATATTACAGAGTCAGAAAGAAACAAAATCGAGGTTTGATTATTGTACAGTGTTTAAATTCAGGATGGATTTTGATGTGTGTTTGTGTGTTTTGGAGATTCGTGGCTCGTTCTGTGATGATGATAAAAATTCCGGTGATCTGAGCTCATCTGATCTGTGAATCAAATTCTCTTTTGTTATTTAAGGGTACGCATGTACTTTGTGCATCTGCTGCAACAGTGTGTGTGTGTGTGTGTGTGTGTGTGTGTGTGTGTGTGTGTGTGTGTGTGTGTGTGTGTGTGTGTGTGTGTGTGTGTGTTGTGTGTGAGAGAGAGAGAGAATGTAAATGGATGAGCGTATGGAAAGATTGGAGAGACAGACAGGCAGAGACACATGGAGGTTTGCAGTGGTAATTGAAAACTGCTGTTGAAACCACAAAGTCGTGTTTGACATGAAGAGAGACTGTTTGAACCGTGACTCTCTCTGTGTGTGTGTGTGTGTGTGTGTGTGTGTGTGTGTGTGTGTGTGTGTGTGTGTGTGTGTGTGTGTGTGTGTGTGTGTGTGTGTGTGTGTGTGTGTGTGTGTGTGTGTGTGTGTGTGTGTGTGAGAGAGAGAGAGAGAGAGAGAGAGAGAGAGAGAGAGAGAGAGAGAGAGAGAGAGAAAGAGATTCCATTCTCCTCACTCCCCACTTGATCTCTGACCTCGACTGCCTGTGACCTGTTTACACCCCACAGTGTGTGTGTGTGTGTGTGTGTGTGTTTCTGTTTCTGGAGTGTGTCAGAATCAATCACACATACTTCTCTTAAACAGATCTGTCACGCAATACAACACACGCACACACACACACACACACACACACACAGACATTTCTTCCTCTTCAGTAGGTCTGGAACACACACGCACACACACACACACACACACACACATTTCTTCCTCTTCAGTAGGTCTGGAACACACACGCACACGCGGCCGTTGGTCAGTTAACCTCACATTCATTGGTTAACAGCTGTCAGGGTCGGGTTAGTTAACCCTAGAGGTCGTGACCTCTGATGTCACTGCAGCAGACAGTGTGGAAGAATCTGTCACTCATAACTCACAATAAACAGATGGTCAAATAAATCATCTAGAATGCCATCAGCTGGATTGTAACATGTCAACTTATTCTAACCCTACAGTCTACTAATACTCTACTAACACTCTATTAAGAGTTAGTAGATATGCAGCGTTACTTATAGTCAGCAGAATGTGTTATGGAGACCATCAAAACAAAATGAAACCCGTATGTCAAGCACTGAGTATACTAGCATCAGAACGGCAGAAGTTTTCAATACAAATATTTAGTTTATTGAAATTATACATTTTTTAATCAATGATGCTGTCAGTAACGCAAATGTCGAGTGAGGATCGAAAGCTTTGCTGCTATTTAAACAAACACTTATCCAGAAAACACGATGAAGACTGGAGATCTAAAGGTCAGTGCTAGATCACCCTCTCTTATGAAATACTGTAAATAATCAGAGCGTCATTTTCATTTTATTTATTTATAAAGCACAAATAAACGTAACAAAAGTTGACCACTGTGCTGTACAAAGGAAAAAAAATTAAGTTAGGTCACTAGGTTTAAGTTAAAAGAGACCAAAGTTATAATTAATGAAATGCAAGGGTAAAAAGGTAAGAGTGTAACTTTGATTTAAATTCATGTACAGACGATGCAGACCTCACAGATACACATGTTATTATAACGGCGCGCGTTATTCGTCAGCGGTTTTTGTGTTCACAAGCGATTTTCGCTGACGATGAGCTGAGTGAACATGCTAATTCATTCCCTGACATTAGATGGCGCTTAATGTAAAACAGAAATAACCCAGTACACAAGGTGGCGCTGCGCAACTTTACGCTTCTGACACTCGCTTGTCACTCAGAAGAAGAGAGCGAGTGTGTGGCGTTTGTCATATAGTTCGTAATGTTCCGACAGCAACAAGACCAGCAGCTCTACATTCATCTTGCCTTGCATCTGTAGTGTAGACGCTACTTGGCGTATATCTTCTTTGGCGTTACGTATGTGTGCTCGGCAAGACCGTTCTGTGTTTGAGCGCCCCCAAGTTGTGTTTTACTGTAACTTCAGAAGCTCCAGACACGTGAGCAAAAGCGCCAATCTCATTGGTCGGATAGTTTTTGACTCCGAAGCGAAAAAACGAACCCGAGGCGATTTTTAAAAAATGACGCTTCACATTACCACCCGCCAACCGCGAGTGTATTTCAGCAGTGGCGTGTAACGCAGTCACTCCTACTAGCCACTTTGGCGGGTTGAATTTGATAAAATATACATTTCCAATTGTAGTCTTTTAAAAAGGCATCTGAAATAATGGACTAAGTGCAATCTAGTGTTGGCTCGTGAAACAGTTCTCTCCTGGTCTACTGGGGAAGTGGGGCGATCATTGTTTTCCCAACTGTGTTCCTGGTTTACATCTCACCATGTCACCTCAAGTCAAGTCTATTTCACTGAATCCCACCTCCATTAAAGCCCTGTAGAACAGGAATCAGTTGACATCCCAGAGTGTTACGCCCCTTCAGGGACTTATTTGGCCCAAATTGAGCCTTCCTGCTACTACCGCACAGACCATGGAAAGATCGATCCACGTTTCATACCTGAAGAGAAGGCCATGTAGGAATACATCCAGGAGGCTCCTGATCAAGGATACATCTGTCCCTCGGCTTACCCCGATGCCTCACGCTCTTTTTGTTGTGGCCAATAAGGACAGAGGCTTGAGGCATCTGTGACTTGGCTTCGCAAACTTCTACCACCGATTTATCCAGAACTGCAGCTCCATAACCCAACCACGCTCCACTCTTCTGAAAGGCAGACCCAAGTCTCTGTCAGCCACAGAATTCATGCAATCTCAAGAATGCTTTTTCCAGTGCAACGCTCATCATCCATCCAGACCCAAGTAAGCCGTTCACCGTGGGACTGGATGCCTCCACCACAGGGGTAGAAGCGGTGCTCTCACCGCAAGCAGGGAAAACCTTCCAAAACCCCACGCACCTTCTGTTCCGAGAAGCTCATCCCGGTGGAAAGAAACTATGACATCGGCAACCATGAACTCCTCGCCTCCAAACTTACCCTGGAAGAGTGGAGGCACTGGATAGAGGTGGTCGAACACAAGAACTTGAAGTATCTGGGAGAGGTAAAAGACTCAATCTCCAACTAGCTGTTCTTCACTAGATTAAATTTAACGCTCCCCTCTCTCGAGTTCACTCTCCTGATGATCCTCCAGAGTCCCCAGAGCCTGTGATCCCTCCAGACTTACTGTTGCTATGTCCGACAAGCCGTGCCGCTTGTGAAAAATACATTGCAGAGCAAAGAGGATTCAGGATTCAGCGGATGGCGGATTATGATTGGTCAGATCGCCTGTCAATCAAATTCCCAAAAATCGAATTGTTGACAAATCCTCTAAATCCTGCCGGTTAGTAACCCTCAGGTGTCTTCCTACAGCCATGGAGACTGTTATTTGACCATGTGTTTCACTATTTTGGCCGCTCCTCGTGGAGAATGGCACCATCTACACCTCCCTATGAAACACTGACTGGAATCGTCTGGAATATCCAGTGGACTGGGAAGGCTACAGCCCAGAAGAACTCTCATGGGTATCTAGAGACGACTTCTTAGATCTCACACTACTCATAAGAAGTCATCCCACTCGTCCTGCCTAACCCTAACCCTTCAGACTCCCTTTCCCAATGTTTTGGCCTCATTTACACGAAAACCCTGTTTTTATCACAGAAAACGATTATTTCTAAAAACTCCGGCCAAAGTAGAGATTTCTGATAACGCCGGTTATGTGTTGACGTGCCGACTGAGAGAAACGGGGTTTTAGGTTCTCAAACGTCACATTATGCACCAGAAAATGCTTAGCGTCATGTGATCGCCCAGTTTGGCAGTAATGATGGCGCTCGACGGCGTGTGCACAATGTTATTACTGAAAACGGAGAGGGGGAAATTCGTTTCTCTAAATAACGGGCTATGTGTAAATATGGCCTAATCGACAACAAAACAAAAATAAAATAGAGAAGTGTTTCCTTTGAGTTTTCTGTGTACAAATGACACCATTATCAAAACGACCCCATTCACACGGATCCGCGAGAACGACTGAAAACGCTGTATTCTGCTGCCAGGCCACTAGATGGCGATGAAACACTATAGACTGAACACGTAATGCGCATGTGCATGACATCATCGTCTTCAGAGATTCACGTTTTCGTTGTTTACACGTAGACCGTTTTCAAAAACTTGCACTTTGAAACTCATTTTCAAAAATTTGTGTTTTCAGGCACCAAAAACGCCATTGTCGTGTAAACGAACGACCAAAACGCTTAAAGTTTTACGTTTTTAGTTGAAAACGGTGACGTGTAAACAGCCCATCAGTTGCATTCATTGTCTGGACTCATTCCGGACTACAGACTCTCTATCTGAGGGACCTTAGGTGTGATTCCTAATCCCAGTGTTCCACGTCATTCTCCTCCGCTCCTCCTGAGATTCTCCATCCCCATCGTCATGTTCACCGCTCACTCACCTTCAGCCCTCACGATCTCCCAGAAAACCTGCAAAGATAACAGGTTAACTCATTCAGAAACAAAAAGGGAACCATATATAACAGTAATATGATAGTTATTTGAAAAATAATTAAATTTACTTAATTTAATCCCAAAATGTGTTTATTGTATATATATATATTTCTTTTTTTGTATAATACATTTTGTTCCTAGATATTAGTATTATTTAAAAATACACTAAATTTAAACTAAGCAAATATTGGAGAGTTTTGTTTTCATCATCACTGAGATACTATTAAAATGTTTATAATTTTTTTGAATTAGTTTTTATTTTTATGGTTTTCCTTCCTTTTAATTTTAGTTAACGCTTTAGTAAATCTGTGTGTGTTTTTCAGTTATTAGTTTATTAGATTATTTCAGTTTTTATTATGTCATTTTTTAAATTCTGTTAATGTTCACTTTTTATTTTATTTGAAGTAACCATTTTATTATTATTATTTTAGTTTTAGTTAACTGAAATAAACCCTGGTTGGGGAAGAGAAAAGTGTGTTATTGTTATGTTGTGTCTGTCTGTCTTCGGCTGCGTTCACCTGTAAATCTGCTTTCCTGTTTTTTCATCCTTTCTTTCCTGTGATTTTTTTCTCTCTTTCCTTTCCTGTGGAATGTCACACACACACACACACACACACCTGTGTTCTCAGGTAATGAAGGTGCCTGTCACTCCTCGTGTGATTGGCTGAGAGATAAACTAACAGAGGGTCATGTGACTTCCTGCTGCTGTTCCCATAATGACATCAATTAAGAACAGATCCGGCTCACGAGACACCTGGGGTGTATTCCAGAAAGCAAGGTTAACTTACCGTCAGATAAACCTTGAACTCTTGGTTGATTAACCCCAAACTTGCTTACTCTGGGTATGTCGGTTCCAAAACACCTGTGAGGAGTTAGTTTAATCAACCTCCTATTGGTAACCCAGAGTTAATGCGCGCACACGGCGAGTACATAAAGACATTTTCAATGGATCGCAGATTTCAGGAGTCACCATGGAAACCAAGGGACAAAAAAAGTGAGCGACATACTTCGGTGAAACTGAGTTGGAGGTTTTAATGCTGGCTTATGAAGACTACAAGCCCGTTAAAACTAAAAAAAGCAATACTGATAAACAGATACAAATAATAATAATAAAAAAATAATAAATAAAAAAACGGACAGAGTAAATGCGTGAGTTTAGAAAATTATAAACGGGCTATTTTCCCCTGTCATTAGCCAAAAATTATTTGGGGCATGTAAAAATAGACAAATAGCCTATTTACTTGTTGGCCTCCATACATTTCTTAATATTACAGTAGTAATGCACATAATTGGCTA
>CM070837.1:36931225-36946225 GCA_036326025.1 Chrosomus eos | reverse complement strand
GAAAAGTTCAAAGGTTATCTCATCTCGGCAACTCGTGCATCAAAATATTCTACGAGTTGCCCAGTGGAAAATACCAGATGAGGGGGTGTTCATGTGCATTTTCCACGTCGGCTTTTGGTATTTACCATAATTACCATAGCACGTGAACGCACCATAAGCATCAACTCAAGTAAAGGGCTGGTTCAGGATTTTGGACATCGGACCTCATTTCCAAGTGAGTCTGTTGCTGCATCCCAATTCGCCTACTTATACTACGACCTAAAAGTATGTACTCTTTTTGTGAAGAAAAAGTACATACTTTTGAGTGTGTAGCAAAAGAGTAAGCAAGCTTTGGGACATACTACTTCCTGTCTTTAACGGACCTGTCGCGTGCATCCTATCACCGTAAACTGCCCTGTCAATCATCTCGTCACAGTTAAAATCCTCCATTCAATCTATTATAATCGGAGAGAAATGTTGTAGTCGTGGGTCTTTCATGCGGAGACTCTCCTCATGTGTTTGCAATTTGAATGTAATGATGCATTTAAAAGTTAATGGCTAAACGTATCTTTACAAAAGGTTTTTTTTTTTTTTTTTTTTTATCTTTACAAAAGTTAACAATGCTGCTGCAGATGCAATATAATGTCGACAACATTGAATAAATACATTTTCGTCAGGTTAGATACTGATAATTAATCACTCAAACCACTTTATCTAAAACTCTCTACACAACCGCCGGACTCGCGCGTCCTCCATGTCTGTAGTTTTTAAACACTTTTCACTCGTGTTTGTAGTTCTAACCGAATCCTCGCATAGAATCCTCGTCCAACGCGCGATGATGGGTTGTGTATAGTTATCGTATTTACGAGTTGAACGCACTTGAACGCCACCACAATGTCGTAAATACCAGTGGGGAGCTCGGGATTTTCTCTAAGCCCCGATCTATCCGAGTTGTGGGCGTGTCACTGAGAAACATGGCGGAATACTACAGTACTTTAATATTATGCAGTGATATTGTCAAGGTTTTCTTATTTATAGCGCAGTTACGTGAATTGCCTTCACAGAATATGATGGCATTATAATATAACAATGCAACATGTAACAATAAAGTTGGCAGTGGCTTCATAAATTAATTAAAAACATAAAAAAACAAAGTACATACGATGCACATTTATTTGTTCTTCATTTCCTAGAACAAGAGTTTAAGAACCTAACTGGATTTTTGTGTAATTAATTAAGAGAAAGTACTCCGCCATCTTCACGACGAAAGTGACTTGAACGCACTGCCGTCGTTAACACGACTTCCCACCTCGTAAGTACGAACTTCCCCAGGAGGACTTGAACGCACCATTAGAGTGCGCATCGATTCTGACCGGAAAAAGTAGACCATCCGGGCATCTTTGGAACACTCATTTCAACATACTATGATTTGGGACGTACTAATTATATTTTCGAATACTATTTAGGACGGATAGTATGCGAATTGGGACGCAGTGTGTGTTATTTATCAGTGGAGAAAAATTATTGAATTTCAAAAAAATTAATCCAGTTTGCATAGTTCGCCGGTGCTAGGCTAGCGCTAGTCACGCTT
Organism: Chrosomus eos; assembly: GCA_036326025.1. Lineage (NCBI taxonomy): Eukaryota > Metazoa > Chordata > Actinopteri > Cypriniformes > Leuciscidae > Chrosomus > Chrosomus eos. The sequence continues at coordinate 36,944,655 of CM070837.1, read as the reverse complement.
TTTAGTTACTTTACTAACCGGAGTGAAGTAAACTTCCGCCGCTGCTGAGAAACTAGTTCCTGTAAATGTTCCTGATCATTGAGATTCAAGAGTAGTTTGATTTCTAACATTATTCTCTCAGCAGACTTTTACATCGAGAGTCTGGCGTTATAATGTATTTAATTTTGATTTATTCCTCCAGAAAACAGGACATAATATCTTATGTCATTTTAACACAGAGTAAGAAAGCATGTTTTACACACTCTCATCGAGAGAGAGACGAGGAGAGTCTGACCTCTGCTGGACAAACACAATAACCCTCTCTTATGAATACTTTCATTGATCAAAGATGCATTTAAAATTGATCAAAAGTGTAATTAAAACATTTATAATGTTACAAAAGAGTTCATCAAAGAATCCTGAAAAATAAAATGTATCCGTTTCCACAAAAATACAACAGTTTCAACACTGATATAATAATTATAAATGTTTCTTGAGCATCAGATCATCATATTTCTGAAGGATCATGTGACACTGAAGACTGGAGTAATGATGATAAATTCAGCTTTGATCACAGGAATAAATTACACTTTACTATATATTCACATAGAAAACAGCTGATTTACATTATAATAATAGCTCACTATTTTACTGTATTTTTGATCATATAAACACAGCTTTGATGAGCAGAACATGTTCTCTTTCATAGGTTCTATCAACGCTGCGGAAAGCGCAGTGGGATATTCTCTGAATGTGCCGATTGTCTGAAGCCTTATAGAATCACGCCAATTCATTGGCTGATGGCGTCCGCGCAATATGGCTCCGCCCCGACGCTCTTACGTCGCATCATACGTATTCGCGCGCGCGCCATCTGCTCCTCAGATTTCTCTGCCTTCAGAACGAAGCGGTCACGTTTGCCCTTCGCTCGTGATTTTTCTGAGCTACAATACATCTAGGATTATTCTCGGCGCTTCTGCGACTGTTCAAGCGGAACTCTGTTTCTCCTTACGGTGAAGCTGCCATGGATTACAGACGCTGTACTCCGCCATGTGCTCGTTACATCGCTAACGACGACCCACACAGTAAGTGCGTTAAATGTTTGGGTTTTTCACATGCGCGTGAGGCAGTTATAGGATCGTCTAAATGCAAATTCTGTGAAAATTTGTTGCTCAAAACCCTCAAATTGCGGCTCGCGGTCTTTGAGAGGGAATCATTCGTCTCCCCCTGTCGCGCTCCCGAGGCCTCTCGAGGATCCGCGACCTGGGGTTCGGATGTAGAGCTTGAGGATGCGGAGTTCGAGCAGACGAGCCCCGCTCTTTCTCTCCCTCCCTCCCCTCGGCACGCGCGAGACATGCCAGTCGAATTTTCACACGATTATTTGCGCCCCAGCCCGGGAGCACGCAACGCGGTTTCTTTCGGGCTGGAGGATATACTTTTTACCGAGGCTTCCGACTCCGAGGATTTCGGGCCTACTCTCGCCGACGAGGTTATTCCGCCGAGCGGCCAGGAAGCGCGGCCTACTGCGGCCTACGCGGAGCTCGTTGACGTGCTTTCGCGCGCTACGGAGAAGCTCACTATTGATTGGCCCGACAGAGCCACGTGAGTTTCAGTCGTCGAAACTCGACGAAAGGCTTCTCAGTGGCCCTAATTCTAGGCCTCAACGGAGGAAGCTGCCATTTTTCAGTGATCTGCATCATGAGATCTCCAGATCCTGGAAGCAGCCTTTCTCTTCGCGCCTCACTAATGCGGCTGCTGCTGATTTCACCAACCTAGTAGGTTCTGTGGAACAGGGCTATTCCGCCATTCCGGCGATTGAGGAAACTTTAGCCGACCATCTTGCTCCGTCGTCTGCGCCGTCCTGGAAGTCGCGCCCCCTTCTCCCTTCTAAAGCATGTAGGACTACTTCCTCTCTCATTGGGAAATCCTACATGGCGGCTGGGCAGGCAGGCATGACCCTGCACACTATGGCCATTCTTCAGGCCTACCAGGCGGACGTCCTGAAGGAAATGGACGAGGGTGACGGTGTGACCCCTGAAGCGGTCAAGGAGCTTCGTAAGGCTACAGATTTAGCCTTAAGAGCCACCAAGCATACCGCACGTGCTATAGGTCGCTCTATGGCTGGTTCTGTTGCGGTGGAGCGCCACTTGTGGCTTAATCTCACGGAGATCCGTGATAAAGAGAAGGTTTTCCTCTTGGACGCCCCCATTTCTCAAACAGGGTTGTTTGGTGAGGCGGTCAACACAGTGGTTGAGAAACTCCTCCAAATCCCAATCGGCCGCGTTCAGACAGTTCATGCCCAGGAGGGCTAGGGAACCTTCTGTTCCCCCCCCGGTGCGACCCAGAGAACGTCCCTCTCATAGACCGCAGTTCTCTTCCAGAAGAAGCGAACCAGGGCATCCCCCACCTGCCACGGTTTGGGGAGCCCGCGGTCGCCCGTTTCCCCGTCAACGGCCTCACAAGCGCCTCTAGTTGAAGCGGTCCGACAAACCGACTGCTCCGGCGGCGCAGAGCCGTTCCTGACCCTCCGGTCAGAAAAAGGAGAGCTCCTCTGGTTCCTCAGGGTTGGGTCAGACCGCGCAAGCGTTTCTGCCCACCTCCCAGCTCTCCTTTCCTTGCCCTGTCACCTTCGCCACTCAGAGTGTCTCGAAGTGCAGGCCATATTTCACCTTCTCTACTCAGTGTGGTGCGGGAGGAAGGAGACACTTTCGGCTTTCTCCCCTCACCCCCCACGCTCTCTATAACTACCGGCCGCATCCTCGGAGACACTTTCCGTTTTCCTCCGAAGCAGGCGGACCTGGTCACCATGACCCCAATCTCGATGCCTCCCATCACGTGCCAGGACGCCGATGGCCCTCCTGCACAGTCAACCTCTTTACCCCAGGAGCGTCAACACGGCACCCTTACTCAGGTATGTCGTCTGCATTACAACATCCCTCCTCCTCTGTCACATTTCCTTCCAGAGTGGGAACGCTTACCAGGGGTATCGTCCTGGGTTCTTTGCACAATTCGGTTCGGCTACACTCTTCAGTTTTGCCGCAATCCCCCCTGTTTCAACGGGGTGTTTCCTACTGTAGTAGACAGCGCCGCTCAGGCTTCTGTACTGCAGCAGGAAATCTCTTCCCTCCTTCTCAAAGGAGCAATAGAGGAGATTACTCCAGGGGAAACCGAGCGGGGCTTTTACAGCCGTTACTTCCTGGTCCCGAAGAAGGGCGGCGGTTTGCGTCCCATACTGGACCTCCTCCGGCTGAACTTCGCCCTTTACAAAGGGAAATTCAAGATGTTGACGCTGAAAGCTATCATATCTCAGATTCGGCCAGGGGATTGGTTCGTGACGATAGACCTAAAGGATGCTTATTTTCACATCCAGGTTGTACAGCGACACAGGCAATTCCTCAGGTTCGCCGTTGGAGAAAGGGCGTTCCAGTACAGGGTCCTTCCCTTCGGCCTATCTCTAGCTCCGAGGACATTCACAAAGTGCATGGATGCAGCTCTGGCCCCATTGCGGCTCCAGGGCATCCGTGTTCTAAATTACCTGGACGATTGGCTCATTTTAGCCCAGTCCAGGGAGCTAGTGACCCACCACAGAGACGTCGTTCTGAGTCATATCCAGTCTCTCGGTTTGAGGTTGAACTCGGAGAAGAGTGTTCTTGCTCCGGCTCAAAGCACCGTTTTCTTGGGGGTGAACATGGATTCCGTTCTCATGCAGGCCCCTTCCGTTTGGCCCCTGCACGGATTTCCAGCTTGACATTTACATTTTACATTTACATTTAGTCATTTAGCAGACGCTTTTATCCAAAGCGACTTACAACTGAGGACAAAACCAAGCGAGTCATCGTGAAAAGGCAAAAACAACGCAAGAAGTGCTCAAAGTACAAAGTTCACACATAGCTCGGAGTAGTATAAGCCAAGCAAGGGGCGATTTAAAGGAAAGGGAAACGTTTTTTTTTTTTTTTTTTTTTTTTTTTTTTTTTTTTTTTTTTATGTTAAGTGCTCCCTGAAGAGATGAGTTTTCAGTTGTCTTTTGAATGCTGTCAGGGATTCTGCATTCCGAATGAGGCTGGGCAGATCATTCCACCAGCATGGAACCGTGAATGAGAAAGTTCTGGAGAGTGATTTTGTGGCTCGCTGTGATGGTACCACGAGCCGCCGCTCATTGACCGATCGTAGGCTTCTGGTAGGGATGTAGACTTGTAATAGCGAGTGAAAGTAGGAGGGAGCTGAACCTGTGGTCAATCTGTAAGCAAGCGTCAACACCTTGAACTTGATGCGAGCAGCGAGTGGTAGCCAGTGCAGAGAGATGAACAGAGGAGTGACGTGGGCCCTTTTGGGCTCGTTGAAGACAAGACGAGCTGCAGCATTCTGGATCATTTGTAGAGGTTTAGTTGCACATGATGGAAGTCCAGCAATAAGAGCATTGCAGTAATCCAGCCTAGAAATGACCAGGGCCTGGACGAGAAGTTGTGTTGCATGCTCAGTTAGAAAAGGCCTGATTTTCCTGATGTTGTGCATAGCAAACCTGCATGATCGAGCTGTCTTTGTAATGTGGTCGGTGAAGGTCAGCTGATCATCAAAGATTACTCCAAGATTTCTGACTGACCTTGATGGGGTGATTGAGGAAGAGTCTAGCTGGATAGTGAAGTCGTGTTGTAGAGACGGATTGGCAGGAGGGACGAGAAGCTCAGTCTTTGCCAGGTTGAGCTGCAGGTGATGTTCCTTCATCCATGCCGAGATGTCCGCCAGACAGCTTGAGATCCGTGCCGTTACTGTGGGATCATCTGGTTGAAATGAGAGGTAGAGCTGGGTGTCATCAGCATAGCAATGGTAAGAGAAACCATGTGCCTGTATGATGGGTCCCAAACGACGACATGCTTGGCTCGTTTTTCACTAGGCCATCATGTGTCTGTGGGCACCTGCCGCAGGATGCTGGGCCTTATGGCTGCGGCCTCCTCCGTGCTACCGCTGGGCCTACTCCACATGAGACCCTTCATGTGGTGGGTGAAACTCTCAGGGGTTCGACCCTCCAGGTCAACCCTTCGCCTACTGAAGGTATCGCGCAGTTGCTTTCGAGCCCTGTCAGTTTGGCGGGACCCTCTTTTTCTTCGGAAAGGGGTCAGCATGGGTGCGGTATCTCGTCGCCAGATGATTACGACGGATGCCTCTCTCACCGGCTGGGGAGCGGTTTTCGAGGGCAGACCAGCGTGTGGGGTCTGGACCGGAGAGGCTCTCTCCTGGCACATAAACTGCCTGGAGTTAAGGGCCGTTTTTTCTGGCTCTGCTTCATTTCCTCCCTCTTCTGGAGGGTCACCATGTCATTGTCAGAACGGACAATATGGCAGTGGTGTCTCATGTGAACCGGCAGGGAGGTTCTCGGTCGCGCACCCTAGACAGGCATGCGCGTCACCTTCTCCTGTGGTCTCAGAGCAGATTCCTATCTCTAAGAGCGGTTCATGTCCCAGGGGTTCTGAACCTCGCAGCAGATTTTCTGTCGAGACAGAAACTCCGATCGGGAGAATGGATGTTGAACCGCCAGACGATGGCTCTAATCTGGAAGGTTTTTGGAGAGGCGGAGGTGGACCTCTTTGCATCTCGAGAGTCATCCCAATGCCCGCTTTGGTTCTCCCTGAGTCCCCGGCCCCATTGGGGATAGATGCGTTCGCTTACCCTTGGCCAACGCAGAAACTCTATGCCTTCCCGCCCATCAAACTGATCCCGGCGGTCTTGGCCAGAGTGAGAGAAAGCGGAGTCCGCCTCCTCCTGGTACCTCCATTCTGGCCATCTCAGCCATGGTTTTCGGAGCTAGTTCCTCTACTGGAGTCTCCCCCCTGGAGGATCCCGGTCAGGGAAGATCTGCTGTCCCAGCTACAGGGCAGGATATGGCATCCTCGCCCAGACATGTGGAAGCTGTATGTTTGGCCGATCAGAGGCCGTTAGCATTAAGCTCTGGTCTCCCAACTGACGTTCAGGAGACTATTGCGAGTGCTAGAGCCCCTTCTACAAGGAGATTATATTCTTCCAAATGGAAGGTTTTTGAGACTTGGTGTTTAGCACATGATAGGAGCCCAGTTAACTGCCCTGCTGGTTCAGTACTGGAATTCCTGCAGGAGAAGTTTGCGGCTGGAGCAGCCGCTACCACTCTCAGAGTTTATGTCGCGGCTATTGCAGCGCATAGGGAATCGGATGAGATTCCCCTAGGCAAATTAAGGTTAGTTTCTGCCTTTATGCGTGGGGTGAAGCGCCTGAAACCGGCTCGCTCCCCTAGAGTCCCCTCATGGGATCTTTCTGTTGTCCTAGAGGGTTTGACGAAAGCCCCCTTTGAGCCCTTGGAGTCAGCTCCGGATAGGATTCTGACTCTTAAGGTTTCTCTTTTGTTAGCTTTGTCCTCATTAAAGCGGGTGGGAGACTTACAAGCTCTTTCTGTTTCTGTCCTGCTTGGACTTTGCCCCTGGCCTGGTCAAAGTTTCCTTGAGGCCGAGACCAGGGTATGTCCCAAGGTTCTTTCCTCAACTTTCCGCTCTCAGGTAGTTAACCTTAATGCTTTCCACCCTCCTCCATTTTCATCTGAGGAAGATAGGGAGCTTAACTTGCTCTGCCCAGTTCGTTCTCTTAAGATATATGTAGACCGCTCAGGCGGTTGGAGGAAATCTAACCAGCTTCTGGTTTGCTTCGGTGCTAGCCGCCGTGGGCTTGCTGCATCGAAGCAGAGGATTTCTCACTGGGTCACAGAGGCTATCTCGTTGGCTTATGGGGTGCGTGGCTTGCCTTCACCTCTTAACATTAGAGCACATTCCACCAGAAGTGTAGCATCTTCTCAAGCTCTTTTCAGAGGAGCACTTTTGGAGGATATTTGTGTTGCGGCAGGCTGGTCCTCTCCGCATACTTTTGTAAGGTTCTATAGCTTGGATCTTGACATGACCCCGGGTTCCCAGGTTCTTTCTGTTTGAACTCGTTTCGGTCGTTGTCTCTTTTATCTACCAGTCATAAAAGCGCTCTAGCTTGGCGAGTTTGGTAGTCCGTTCCCACTGCGCTTTCCGCAGCGTTGAGAGAACCTATGAAAGAGAACGTCTCTGGTTACTTACGTAACCTATGTTCTCTGAATAGGGAACGAGACGCTGCGTTAGCGGCCAAGCTCCTCGCGCTGCTGACAGTTTCTTTTCGGCAGAGAAATCTGAGGAGCAGATGGCGCGCGCGCGCGAATACGTATGATGCGACGTAAGAGCGTCGGGGCGGAGCCATATTGCGCGGACGCCATCAGCCAATGAATTGGCGTGATTCTATAAGGCTTCAGACAATCGGCACATTCAGAGAATATCCCACTGCGCTTTCCGCAGCGTCTCGTTCCCTATTCAGAGAACATAGGTTACGTAAGTATCCAGAGACGTTTTCTCAGCTCTGTCAGTCTGACTCACACGGAGGAATGTGTGTGTGTGTGTGTGTGTGTGTGCGTGCGTGCGTGCGTGCGTGCGTGCATGCGTGCGTGCGTGCGTGCGTGCGTGCGTGCGTGTGTGCGTGTGTGTGTGTGTGTGTGTGTGTCCAAAACCCTGAGACTGTAGTAGACGTGTTTGAACTTTGACCTCCAAACAATAAACACTAGATCTTTGTCTTGCTGGTTTGTGCAGCATCTGTATTAATGACACACTTGTTAGTTAATAAAGTCATAAACACACATAAACACACTCATCCGTCACCATCAACACACTGACCTCAACAACAATACATGTCACACATACAGGAAATACACAGCAGCGCCTCAGAGACACTTCCTGTTCCACACACACACACACACACACACACACACACACACACACACACACACACACACACACACACACACACACACACACACACACACACACACACACACACGTGTGTCTCATCCGTCACCATCAACACACTGACCTCAACAACAATACATGTCACACATACAGGAAATACACAGCAGCGCCTCAGAGACACTTCCTGTTCCACACACACACACACACACACACACACACACACACACACACACACACACACACACACACACACACACACACACACACACACACACACACACACACACACACACACACACACAACATACACACCTGGGTGAGCTTTCAGCTGAAATTACAATTACTTGTGTTTGGAATAATTCTTATTTATTTTTATAGTAAATATTCTGTTAGTATTTTATATTTCCATATAATAATCCCTGCAGAGTTAGAGAATGTGCTTTTGTCTGTTTTGAAAGAGTGTGTCAGCATTCGACAGATGTGCTGCAGATGTAGTGTTTTACAGATATAGTGTTTTACAGATATAGTGTTTTACAGATATAGTGTTTTACAGATATAGTGTTTTACAGATATAGTGTTTTATAGATGTAGTGTTTTACAGATATACAGTGTTTTACAGATATAGTGTTTTACAGATATAGTGTTTTACAGATATAGTGTTTTACAGATATAGTGTTTTATAGATGTAGTGTTTTACAGATATACAGTGTTTTACAGATATACAGTGTTTTACAGATATAGTGTTTTACAGATGTAGTGTTTTACAGATATAGTGTTTTATAGATGTAGTGTTTTACAGATATAGTGTTTTATAGATGTAGTGTTTTACAGATATACAGTGTTTTACAGATATAGTGTTTTACAGATATAGTGTTTTACAGATATAGTGTTTTATAGATTAGTGTTTTTACAGATATAGTGTTTTACAGATATAGTGTTTTACAGATATAGTGTTTTACAGATATTAGTGTTTTACAGATATAGTGTTTTACAGATGTAGTGTTTTACAGATATAGTGTTTTTACAAGTTACAGATAAGTGTTTTACAGATATAGTGTTTTACAGATATATGTTTTATATGTTTCAGATTAGTGTTTTACAGATTAGTGTTTTACAGATGTAGTGTTTTACAGATATAGTGTTTTACAGATATAAGTGTTTTACAGATATAGTGTTTTACAGATATAGTGTTTTACAGATATAGTGTTTTAAGATATAGTGTTTTACAGATATAGTGTTTTACAGATTAGTGTTTTAAGATGTAGTGTTTTACAGATATACAGTGTTTTACAGATATAGTGTTTTACAGATATAGTGTTTTACAGATATAGTGTTTTATACAGATATAGTGTTTTTACAGATTAGTGTTTTACAAGATATAAGTGTTTTACAGATATAGATGTTTTACAGATAATAGTGTTTTACAGATATAGTGTTTTACAGATATAGTGTTTTATAGATAAAAGTGTTTTACAGATATAGTGTTTTACAGATATAGTGTTTTAAGATATAGTGTTTTACAGATATAGTTTTTTTTAAGATATAGTGTTTACAGATTAGTGTTTTAAGATTAGTGTTTTACAGATTATAGTGTTTTACAGATATAGTGTTTTACAGATATAGTGTTTTACAGATATAGTGTTTTACAGATTAGTGTTTTATAGATGTAGTGATTTTACAGATATAGTGTTTTACAGATATAGTGTTTTACAGATATAGTTTTACAGATATAGTGTTTTACAGATATAGTGTTTTACAGATAGTGTTTTACAGATGTTGTTGTTTTACAGATGTAGTGTTTTAAGATATAGTGTTTTTATTTTTAGATATAGTGTTTTACAGATATAGTGTTTTACAGATATAGTGTTTTACAGATTAGTGTTTTACAGATATAGTGTTTTAAGAATAGTTTAAGTGTTTTTTTACAGATATAGTGTTTAAAATAAGTGTTTTACAGATATAGTGTTTTACAGATATAGTGTTTTACAGATATAGTGTTTTTACGATATAGTGTTTTAAAGATTAGTTTAGATTAGTGTTTTACAGATATAGTGTTTTACAGATTAGGTTTACAGATTAGTGTTTTAAGATTATGTTTTATTAGATATAGTTTTCGATTTTTTTAAGATATAGTGTTTTACAAGAATACATGTTTTAATCAGATATAGTGTTTTACAGATATATGTTTTACAGATATAAGTGTATTTACAGATATAGTGTTTTACAGATATAAGTGTTTTAAATATAGTTTTACCATAGTGTTTTACGTATAGTGTTTTACAGATATAGTGTTTTACAGATATAGTGTTTTACAGATGTAGTGTTTTACAGATATAGTGTTTTACAATAAGACAATATAGTGTTTACAGATATAGTGTTTATACAGATAAAGTGTTTTACAGATGTAGTGTTTACAGATAAGTGTTTACAATGTAGTGTTTTACAGAAATGTTTACAGTAGTGTTTTAGTGTATTTACAATATGTACGATGATTTTAAGTGTTGTTTTACAGATATAGTGTGTTTACAGATATATTGTTTTACAGATATAAGTGTTTTACAGATTAGTGTTTTATAGATGTAGTGATTTACAGATATAGTGTTTATACAGATATACAGTGTTTTACAGATATAGTGTTTTACAGATATAGTGTTTTACAGATATAGTGTTTTATAGATTAGTGTTTTACAGATACAGTGTTTTTACAGATTAGTGTTTTACAGATATAGTGTTTTACAGATATAGTGTTTTAAGATATATGTTTATAGATGATTTAGTGTTTTACAGATATAGTGTTTTACAGATATAGTGTTTTACAGATATAGTGTTTGACAGATATAGTGTTTTACAGATATAGTGTTTTACAGATAGAGTGTTTTACAGATGTTTTATCAGATATGTTTTACAGATAAAAGTGTTTACAGATATTGTGTTTTACAGATAAAGTTTTTACAGATATAGTGTTTTACAGATATAGTGTTTTACAATATAGTGTTTTACAGTATAGTGTTTTAACAATATGTTTATACGAATAATAGGTTTTACAATAGGTTTTACAAAACAGTTACAGATATACAAATAGTTACAGAATAGTTAATACCAAATACATTTTAACAAAAACAGTTTTTACAGATTAGTTTTACAGATTTAGTGATTTACAGATTAATGTTTTACAGATATATGTTTTACAGATATTGTTTTACAGATATAGTGTTTTAAGATATAGTGTTTTACAGATATAGTGTTTACAGATACAGTGTTTTACAGATATAGTGTTTTACAGATATAGTGTTTTAAGATATAAGTGTTTTACAGATATAGTGTTTTACAGATATAGTGTTTTACAGATATAGTTTTTACAGATATAGTGTTTTACAGATATAGTGTTTTACAGATTAGTGTTTTACAGATATAGATGTTTTACAGATTAGTGTTTTACAGATATGTGTTTTACAGATGAGTGTTTACAGATTAGTGTTTTACAGATATAGTGTTTTACAGATATATGTTTTACAGATATAGTGTTTTACAGATATAGTGTTTTATAGATAGTGTTTACGATATAGTGTTTTACAGATATACAGTGTTTTACAGATATAGTGTTTACAGATTAGTGTTTTACAGATGTATGTTTTACAGATATAGTGTTTTACAGATTAGTGTTTTACAGATATAGTGTTTTACAGATATAGTGTTTTACAGATATAGTGTTTTACAGATATAGTGTTTTACAGATATAGTGTTTACAGATATAGTGTTTTACAGATATAGTGTTTTAAGATAAGTGTTTTACAGATTAGTGTTTTACAGATTAGTGTTTACAGATATGTTTTACAGATATAGTGTTTTACAGATATAGTGTTTACAGATATATGTTTTACAGATATAGTGTTTTACAGATTAGTGTTTTATAGATGTAGTGTTTTACAGATTAGTGTTTTACAGATATAGTGTTTTACAGATATAGTGTTTTACAGATTAGTGTTTTACAGATATAGTGTTTTAAGATAAGTGTTTTTACAGATGTAGTGTTTTACAGATGTATGTTTTACAGATATAGTGTTTTACAGATATAGTGTTTTACAGATATAGTGTTTTACAGATATAGTGTTTTACAGATAGTTTTTAGAGTGTTTTACAGATAGTGTTTCAGATATATGTTTTACAGATGTAGTGTTTTACAGATATAGTGTTTTACAGATTAGTGTTTTACAGATATTTTTAAGATTGTGTTTACAGATATAGTGTTTTACAGATATAGTGTTTTACAGATATAATGTTTTACAGATATAGTGTTTTACAGATGTAGTGTTTTATAGATGTAGTGATTTACAGATATAGTGTTTTACAGATATAGGTTGTTTTTTTACAGATATAGTGTTTTACAGATGAGTATTTTTGTTAGGTTTACAGATGTAGTGTTTTAAGTTATTTTACAGATATAGTGTTTTACAGATATAGTGTTTTATAGATATAGTGTTTTACAGATATAGTGTTTTACAGATATAGTGTTTTACAGATATAGTGTTTTATAACAGATATATGTTTTACAGATATAGTGTTTTACAGATATAGTGTTTTACAGATATAGTTGTTTACAGATATAGTGTTTTACAGATATAGTGTTTTACAGATATAGTGTTTTACATATAGTTTACAGATAGTGTTTTACAGAATATGTTACAGATATAGTGTTTTACAGATATATGTTTTACAGATATAGTGTTTTACAGATATAGTGTTTTTACAGATATAGTGTTTACAGATATAGTGTTTTACAGATATATGTTTTACAGATTAGTGTTTTACAGATATAGTGTTTTACAGATATAGTGTTTTACAGATATAGTTTTTACAATAAGTTATATTAAATAGTGTTTTACAGATGTAGTGTTTTACAGATAGTGTTTTACAGATGTAGTGTTTTACAGATATAGTGTTTTACAGATATAGTGTTTTACAGATATAGTGTTTTACAGATGTAGTGTTTTACAGATATAGTGTTTTACAGATATAGTGTTTTACAGATGTAGTGTTTTACAGATATAGTGTTTTACAGATATAGTGTTTTACAGATATAGTGTTTTACAGATGTAGTGTTTTACAGATATAGTGTTTTACAGATATAGTGTTTTACAGATATAGTGTTTTACAGATGTAGTGTTTTACAGATATAGTGTTTTTACAGATATAGTGTTTTACAGATATAGTGTTTTACAGATATAGTGTTTTACAGATATAGTGTTTTACAGATGTAGTGTTTTACAGATATAGTGTTTTACAGATGTAGTGTTTTACAGATATAGTGTTTTACAGATGTAGTGTTTTACAGATATAGTGTTTTACAGATATAGTGTTTTACAGATATAATGTTTTACAGATGTAGTGTTTTACAGATGTAGTGTTTATAGTGTTTTACAGATGTAGTGTTTTACAGATGTAGTGTTTTACAGATATAGTGTTTTACAGATATACAGGGTTTTTCTTGTGGGAAATATTCTCATTGTGTGTTAAAACAATGATTCTCAGTATTCTGTGTACTGAACATATCAAGAGTTTTGATGCTAGCTATTAAAGAAACTGCTAAACGTTATTTCTGCAAGCTAAAAATGTTTTTTTTTTAATGTTTTTTAAACTTTTTTTTCTCTTGGTTATGTGAACGTTAAATGAACATTATTA
>CM070837.1:36903725-36926225 GCA_036326025.1 Chrosomus eos | reverse complement strand
AAACTGTATTAAAAACAATTTACAATAAGATTCTATTTGTTAAATAACATTAGATAAAATGACCTAACAATAAACCATAGTTATATACTGTAGCAATTATTCTCATTGGGGTTAATTTAAAAATGTACTAATACATTTTTAAAATCAAAAGTTTTATCTGTTAACATGATTTAATGCACAATGAATGAAGTGAACAAACATGAACAATCAAGTGTTTGTATTAAATAACATCCACAAACATGAATTAATGTTGTAAAAATATATTGTTCACTCAGTGTTGATGTTAGACAACGCATTAAGTAATGTTAATGAATTGTATATTTTTGTAGTGTTACTAAACTATACAGGAGATAAAACATGTTTTATTTGACTTAACTGTACTTTTATTTAATCCAAAACTGCCAAAAATGTCACTCTTGCCTGATGTCTTCAAAACTTGAGAACCCTGTAGCTGATTTCTAATGCAAGGGTTAGAAATCAATTAATTCTTTGCTGATACTTCCTCGTCATCACGGAGAGCGCAGTTTGCACCGCTTTCTCCTTCTTTCCACAAGCGCTTGTTCTCCCGTGTCTCCGCTATGCAACCATGAACAGCGGCGCGTCTGGAAAAACAAGCTCGCACGTCGCTTCTATTATAATCGCGCTTCCCGCGCGCCTACATTTGAAATTTGCACGCGCAAAAATACGTGCTATGTGAACGGCCCTTTATGGCAACGTGACATTAGCCTAATTCAAAATATTTCCATATGTGGCTCTTCTTTCCTCCTTTCTTGTCAACAAGTGGATTCAGAGCCACCGCATTAGCAGCGCCCGTCGCCATGTCTCAGTGTTTTTATGAAGAGGACGCAGTCACGCAACTGTGCACCTTTCAGACAGCGCGTCAAGGACCGGACGCACCCGGTATTCGGTACCTAGAAAAGCTGGTACCGTAACCGTTAATTTTTTTTAGTACCGACTTGGTACCGAAGTACCGAGTTTTTTGACAACACTACCATCAGCACCATAACACCATCAGCACCATAACACCATAAAACCTACACCATCAGCCATAACACCATCAGCACCACCAACTCCATCAGCACCACCAACTCCATCAGCACCACCAACACCATCAGCACCACCAACACCATCAACACCATAACACCATCATCAGCACCATAACTCCATCAACACCATAACACCATCAACACCATAACACCATCAACTCCATAACACCATCAACTCCATAACACCATCAACACCATCAGCACCATAACACCATCAGCACCATAACACCATCAGCACCATAACACCATCAACACCATAACACCATCAACACCATAACACCATCAGCACCACCAACTCCATCAGCACCACCAACACCATCAGCACCACCAACACCATCAACACCATAACACCATCATCAGCACCATAACTCCATCAACACCATAACACCATCAACACCATAACACCATCAACTCCATAACACCATCAACTCCATAACACCATCAACACCATCAGCACCATAACACCATCAGCACCATAACACCATCAGCACCATAACACCATCAGCACCACCAACACCATCAGCACCACCAACACCATCAGCACCATAACACCATCAACTCCATCAACACCATAACACCATCAACACCATAACACCATCAACTCCATCAACACCATAACACCATCAACACCATAACACCATCATCAGCACCATAACACCATCAGCACCATAACACCATCAACTCCAACAACACCATAACACCATCATCAGCACCATAACTCCATCAACACCATAACACCATAAACACCATAACACCATCAACTCCATAACACCATCAGCACCATAACACCATCAGCACCATAACACCATCAACACCATAACACCATCAGCACCATAACACCATCAGCACCACCAACTCCATCAGCACCACCAACACCATCAGCACCATCAACACCATAACACCATCATCAGCACCATAACACCATCAACACCATAACACCATCAACACCATAACACCATCAACACCATAACACCATCAACTCCATAACACCATCAACTCCATAACACCATCAACACCATCAGCACCATAACACCATCAGCACCATAACACCATCAGCACCATAACACCATCAGCACCATAACACCATCAGCACCACCAACACCATCAGCACCATAACACCATCAACTCCATCAACACCATAACACCATCAACACCATAACACCATCAACTCCATCAACACCATAACACCATTAACACCATAACACCATCATCAGCACCATAACACCATCAGCACCATAACACCATCAACTCCAACAACACCATAACACCATCATCAGCACCATAACTCCATCAACACCATAACACCATCAACACCATAACACCATCAACTCCATAACACCATCAGCACCATAACACCATCAGCACCATAACACCATCAACACCATAACACCATCAGCACCATAACACCATCAGCACCACCAACTCCATCAGCACCACCAACACCATCAGCACCACCAACACCATCAACACCATAACACTAGTGATGGGCAATCCGGCTCTTTTTTGTGAGTCGGCTCGTTTGACTCAGCTCACTGAAAAGAGCCGGCTCTTTTGACTCACAACATAATATAAACCATATTAAAGAAAAATAAATAACTGAAAGGATTAAACTGGTCCCTCTTTATCTCTCTTCTTTATTGGCATGTTATAACCAGCATGAACTATCTCACTAGTTATGTTTTGTATAACTAGCATGCCCACACACGCACGCGCGCGCAAACACACAAACACGCGCACACACACAGAATGTGAGGCTGATCAGACAGTCGAAATGAATGTGTGCGCCTTTAGGCCTATATAATATTTTTTTTGTTCTTTGAATTAGTCAATCATTTTAAATAAAATAAAATGCATTCATTATTTCATTATTACACAATGATTACATTTCTTTAGGCTATTTTTTTTTAAATAGAGTCGGCTCTTTAGATGTGCGAGCCAGCTCCCGTCGTTCACCTACAGAGCGGCCGGCCTCTTAGGCGACTCATTCTAAACATCGATAACATCACCATAACATCAACACCATACCATCACCATAACACCATCAGCACCATAACACCATCAAGCACCATAACACCATCAACCCATCAGCACCATAACACCATCAACACCATCACACCATAACACCATCAGCACCATACACCATACACCATCACCATACACCATAACACCATCAAACCCATCAACACCATAACACCATAACACCATCAACCATACACCATAACATCCATAACACCATCAACACCATCTCATCACACCATAACACCATCAACACCATAACACCATCAACACCATAACACCATCAGCACCATAACACCATCACACCATAACACCATCAACACCATAACACCATCAGCACCATAACACATCACACCATAACACCATCAACTCGCACCATAACACCATCAAGCACCATAACACCATAAACAACCATAACACCATAACACCATAACACCATAACACCATCATCAGCACCATAACTTCATCAACACCATCAAAACCATCAACACCATAACACCATCAACTCCATAACACCATCAGCACCATAACACCATCAGCACCATAACACCATCAACACCATAACACCATCAGCACCATAACACCATCAGCACCACCAACACCATCAACACCATAACTCCATCAACACCATAACACCATCAACACCATAACACCATCAACTCCATAACACCATCAGCACCATAACACCATCAACACCATCAGCACCATAACACCATCAGCACCATAACACCATCAACACCATAACACCATCAGCACCATAACACCATCAACACCATAACACCATCCACACCATAACTCCATCAACACCATAACTCCATCAACACCATAACACCATCAACACCATAACACCATCAACACCATCAGCACCATAACACCATCAGCACCATAACACCATCAACACCATAACACCATCAACACCATAACACCATAACACCATCATCAGCACCATAACTCCATCAACACCATCAAAACCATCAACACCATAACACCATCAACTCCATAACACCATCAGCACCATAAAACCATCAGCACCATAACACCATCAACACCATAACACCATCAGCACCATAACACCATCAGCACCACCAACACCATCAGCACCACCAACACCATCAGCACCACCAACACTATCAACTCCATCAAACCATAACACCATCAACTCCATCAAAACCATAACACCATCAACACCATCAACACCATAACACAGGTGTGCCCAACCCTGCTCCTGGCGATCGACTGTCCTGCACAGTTTATCTCTAACCCTGATCAAACACACCTACATTTAATTTTCAAGTAACCCTGAAGACCTTAATTGGTTGTTACGACCTTAATTGAAGACCTTCAGGTGTGTTTGATTAGGGTTGGAGATGAACTGTGCAGGACAGTCGATCGCCAGGAGCAGGGTTGGGCACACCTGCCATAACACCATCAACTCCATCAACACCATAACACCATCAACACCATAACACCATCATCAGCACCATAACACCATCAGCACCATAACACCATCAACTCCAACAACACCATAACACCATCAACACCATAACACCATCATCAGCACCATAACTCCATCAACACCATAACACCATCAACACCATAACACCATCATCAACACCATAACACCATCAACACCATAACACCATCAACTCCATCAACACCATAACACCATCAACTCCATCAACACCATAACACCATCAACACCATAACACCATCATCAGCACCATAACACCATCAACACCATAACACCATCAACTCCATCAACACCATAACACCATCAACACCATAACACCATCATCAGCACCATAACACCATCAACACCATAACACCATCAACTCCATCAACACCATAACACCATCAACTCCATCAGCACCATAACACCATCAACTCCAACACCATAACACCATCAACTCCATCAACACCATAACACCATCATCAGCACCATAACACCATCAGCACCATAACACCATCAACACCATAACACCATCACCATAACACCATCAACTCCATCAACACCATAACACCATCAACTCCATCAACACCATAACACCATCAACACCATAAACACCATCAACTCCATCAACACCATAACACCATCAACTCCATCAACACCATAACACCCTCAACTCCATCAACACCATAACACCATCAACTCCATCAACACCATAACACCATCAACTCCATCAACACCATAACACCATCAACACCATAACACCATCAACTCCATCAACACCATAACACCATCAACTCCATCAACACCATAACACCATCAACTCCATCAACACCATAACACCATCAACTCCATCAACACCATAACACCATCAACACCATAACACCATCAACTTCATCAACACCATAACACCATCAACTCCATCAGCACCATAACACCATCAACTCCAACACCATAACACCATCAACTCCATCAACACCATAACACCATCAGCACCATAACACCATCAACACCATAACACCATCAACTCCAACACCATAACATCATCAACTCCATCAACTCCATCAACACCATCAAACCATAACACCATCAACTCCATCAGCACCATCAACTCCATCAGCACCATAACATCATCAACACCATCAGCACCACCAACACCATCAGCACCACCAACTCCATCAGCACCACCAACTCCATCAGCACCATCAACAACTCCATCAGAACCATCAGCACCATAACACCATCAACTCCCTCAACTCCATCAGAACCA
Organism: Chrosomus eos; assembly: GCA_036326025.1. Lineage (NCBI taxonomy): Eukaryota > Metazoa > Chordata > Actinopteri > Cypriniformes > Leuciscidae > Chrosomus > Chrosomus eos. The sequence goes on along the minus strand of CM070837.1, from coordinate 36,920,446 downwards.
TAATGCAAGAACGAAAGAATGGACAATGATAACAAACAAAACAACAGTACCGAATGATGAAGATGAAGCATCAAATGTCCTTTTGAGGACAGCAACAACGGCTCTTTTAAGAGCCACACATCATTCAAATAAAGAGCATTTTTACAAGTGTGTGAAATTCTTTCTTCTTCACATTACGCGAGGAGAGGAATCGGATACTTGTTTAAATATTTCAATCTTGATTCCTTTGAGCATTTCAATATGACTAGTGGTAAAAACTAACATTTTAATCCTCGTTTCTTGTCACCGTACAAAAAGCTGATGTTCTGATTCTGATCCAGAGAGGCGCGTTGATGTTACGAACAAACAACTGAAGTCTATTCAATCAAAAATAAAGATGCGTTGTAACATAAAACAAAACAAATAGCTTGTATGCCAATTGCAGGTTCATTGCACCAGCGCCCCCTGCTGTCAGGGATGGCCTATGCTTTATACATCTCACCTATAGAGGGCGCACACTCAATAAACACAATTAGCAATACATGGCCAACTGATATTTAAATAAACAAATTTACAAAAATGAAATAAGGTGGTAAGTATGGCTCCTACAATGACTTTAAACCGCTCGAGCGTGAGACACTCGCACGCTGTTTTTAGATTTTATTTGACTATTTTAGATCCGTGCAACTCTTAAAGTGACAGACACGCTGTTTCTTTGCCAAATATAACAAACAATGATAGAAATCGTATTACTTTATAAAAAAAAATAAAAAAAAATGGAACTTAGTTCAAATATCAATGTAAAATATCTGCATGGAACACAAATAAAATAGATTTGGGTATCAAATGTACTTTAAACTATCTGTTTGCCTAATGTAGCTAAAAATAACCTTTTTTATAAGCATCATGTTAGCAACATGTTAATTGTGTTAGCATTGGCGAGTTTTGCCACTCATTTTCTTAAAGAAATTTACATTTTCTCTCTCTGTCTGTCTCTCTCTCTCTCTTTCTCTCTCTCTCACTCACACACACTCTCTCACACACACTCTCTCACACTCACACACACACTCTCACTCTCTTTCTCTCTCACACACACACACTCTCTCTCACACACACACACTCACACACACACACTCTCACTCTCTCACACACACACACTCTCTCTCTCACACACACACACACCACACACACACACTCTCTCTCTCTCTCTCTCTCTCTCTCACACACACACACACACACACACACACACACTCTCTCTCTCTCTCTCTCTCTCTCTCTCTCTCTCTCTCTCTCTCTCTCTCTCTCTCTCTCTCTCTCTCTCTCTCTCTCTCTCTCTCTCTCATGATGTTAATGCAGTGTGTGTGTGTGTGTTCAGGCGGTGACTCCGGCTCCAGGTGAGCACCCGCTGCAGTATAACTACACCTTCTGGTACTCCCGCCGCACGCCCAGCAGACCCGCCAACACTCAGAGCTACGAGCAGAACATCCGGCAGATGGGCACCGTGGCGTCGGTACGCACACACACACACAAACACACACACACACACTCACACTCACACTCACACTCATCCTCAGATTCATCACTGCTGTGTGTGTTCATGTTCACTCTCTCGGTTCGGGTGAGCAGTTCTGGAGTTCTACAGTCATCTGGTTCGGACGGAGACCTGACGGGCACAGTCGACTTTCCACCTGTCAAGGAGGGATCAAGCCATGTAGGGAGGGTGTGTGTGTAGGTGTGTGTGTGTGTGTGGGTGTGTGTGTGACTGTATGACTGTGTGTGACTGTATGACTGTGTGTGACTGTATAAATACTGTGTGTGTGTCTGTGTGTGTGAGTGACTGTATGACTGTGTGTGACTGTATGACTGTGTGTGAGACTGTGTGTGACTGTATAACTGTGTGTGTGTGTGTGTGTGTGTGTGTGTGTGTGTGTGTGTGTGTGTGAGACTATGACTGTGTGACTATGACTGTGACTGTATAACTGTGTGTGTGTGTGAGACTGTATATAACTGTGTGTGTGTGTGTGTGTGTGTGTGTGTGTGTGTGTGTGTGTGTGTGTGTGTGTGTGTGTGTGTGTGACTGTATGACTGTATGTGTGACTGTATAACTGTGTGTGTGTGTGTGTGTGTGTGTGTGTGTGTGTGTGTGTGTGTGTGTGTATGATTGTGTGTGAGACTGTGTGTGACTGTATAACTGTGTGTGTGTGTGTGTATGATTGTGTGTGTGACTGTATAACTGTGTGTGTGTGTGTGTGTGTGTGACTATGACTGTGTGTGTGTGACTGTGTGGCTGTATGACTGTATAACTGTGTGTGTGTGTGTGTGTGTGTGTGTGTGTGTGTGTGTGTGTGTGTGTGTGTGTGTGAGACTGTATGACTGTGTGTATGTGTGACTGTATAACTGTGTGTGTGTGTGTGTGTGTGTGTGTGTGTATGTGACTGTATGACTGTATAACTGTGTGTGTGTGTGTGTGTGTCTGAGACTGTGTGTGACTGTATAACTGTGTGTGTGACTATGACTGTGACTATGACTGTGTGTGACTGTATGACTGTGTGTGACTGTATGACTGTAACTGTGTGTGTGTGTGACTGTATGACTGTGTGTGACTGTATGACTAACTGTGTGTGTGTGTGTGTGTGTGTGTGTACTGTATGACTGTAACTGTGTGTGTGTGTGACTGTATGACTGTGTGTGACTGTATGACTGTGTGTGACTGTATGACTGTGTGTGACTGTATGACTGTGTGTGACTGTATGACTGTGTGACTGTATGACTGTATAACTGTGTGTGTGTGTGTGTGTGTGTGTGTGTGTGTGTGTGTGTGTCTGAGACTGTGTGTGACTGTATAACTGTGTGTGTGTGACTATGACTGTGTGTGACTGTATGACTGTGTGACTGTATGACTGTGTGTGACTATGACTGTGTGTGACTGTATGACTGTGTGTATGACTGTGTGTGACTGTATGACTGTATAACTGTGTGTGTGTGTGTGTGTGACTGTATGTGTGACTATGACTGTGTGTGTGACTGTATGACTGTGTGTGACTATGACTGTATGGCTGTATAATTGTGTGTGTGTGTGTGTGTGTGTGTGTGTGTGTGTGTGTGTGACTGTATGACTGTGTGTGAGTCTGTGTGACTGTGTGTGAGACTGTGTGTGACTGTATGACTGTATGACTGTGTGAGACTGTGTGTGACTGTATGACTGTGTGTGACTATGACTGTGTGTGACTATGACTGTGTGTGACTGTGTGTGTGACTGAGGATGTGTGTGACTGTATGACTGTATAACTGTGTGTGTGTGTGTGTGTGTGTGTGTGTGTGTGTGTCAAGTCAAGTCAAGTCACCTTTATTTATATAGCGCTTTTTACAATACAAATTGTTTCAAAGCAGCTTTACAGAGATAACAGGAAAACAATGTTGTAATAGTATTGTTCAATTGAAAATTAAATGTCCCCAACTAAGCAAGCCAAAAGGCGAAGGCAACAGTGGCAAGGAACCAAAACTCCATCAGGTGACAGAATGGAGAAAAAAACCTTGGGAGAACCCAGGCTCAGTCGGGGGGCCAGTCCTCCTTTGGCCAACGAATGAACAGTGTATGATTATGAGTTAGGCAGCATAATGCCAGGAGTCAGATGGGATCAGAACTTTCACGATATTATCCAGTTCATCTGGTTGGGTAGGGTCATCCGGCCGGTGAGGAGATGAGTGGTGAGGTGTCCATGGACCTTCACAGCCCTGATAATGCGTGTCGACGTGTCCATGTGATGGTCCTTCATCAGATCTGGATATGCCCTGGATCCGGCGGTCTGCGGTAAACCTCGGGATAAACAGAGAGACTAATATTAGCGTAGACGCCATCCTTCTTATGATGTACAAAGTACATCAGGAATTATGGGAAGTGTTCCCGGTTCCGGCTGATCTAATCTATGCAGCCTAACATTGAATTATAGAAATCTATAATGTGTTATGTGTATGCTAAGCCAAAGAGATGTGTTTTTAGTCTAGATTTAAACTGACAGACTGTATCTGCTCCCCGGACCGTGTTAGGAAGATTGTTCCAAAGTTTTGGTGCTAAATAGGAAAAGGATCTACCGCCAGCAGTCGATTTTGATATTCTAGGTATTATCAACTGGCCAGAATTTTGAGATCGCAATAGACGTGAAGGACTATAATGCGTTAAGAGCTCGCTCAAGTACTGGGGAGCTAAACCATTTAGTGCTTTGTAAGTAATCAGCAATATTTTAAAATTTATACGATGTTTAATAGGCAGCCAATGCAGTGTTGACAGAACCGGACTAATATGGTCATACTTCCTGGTTCTGGTAAGAACTCTAGCGGCTGCATTTTGAACTAGCTGTAGTTTGTTTAATAAGCGTGCAGGGCAACCACCCAGTAGAGCATTACAATAATCTAGCCTTGAGGTCATGAACGCATGAACTAATTGTTCCGCATTTGTCAGTGAGAGCATATGACGTAATTTAGATATATTTTTAAGATGGAAAAATGCGGTTTTACAGATACTAGACACGTGACTTTCAAATGAAAGATTGGTATCAAAGAGCACACCCAGGTTCCTAACTAACGTCGAAGACTTAACAGAGCAGCCATCAAGTGTTAGACAGTATTCTAGGTTATTAGGTGAGGAAGTTTTTTGTCCAATGATTAGAATCTCTGTTTTTTTCAGAATTTAGTAATAGGAAATTACTGGTCATCCAATTTTTTATATCAGCTATGCATTCCGTTAATTTTGTGAATTGGTAAGTTTCGTTAGGTTTTGAAGAAATATACAGCTGAGTATCATCAGCATAACAGTGAAAGCTAATTCCATATTTCCTAATTATATCTCCTAATGGTAGCATGTACAGAGTGAAGAGCAGCGGTCCTAGTACTGAGCCTTGTGGTACGCCATACTGAACTTGTGATCGATAAGACATCTCTTCATTTACTGCTACAAACTGATATCGGTCAGATAAGTATGATTTAAACCATGCTAGTGCAATTCCGCTAATGCCAACATAGTTTTCTAGTCTATTTAAAAGAATGTTGTGGTCGATAGTATCAAATGCAGCACTAAGATCAAGTAACACTAATAGAGAGATACAACCACGATCGGATGATAGGAGCAAATCATTTGTGACTTTAATGAGAGCAGTCTCAGTACTATGGTACGGTCTAAATCCGGACTGAAAATCCTCGCAGATATTATTTCTTTCTAAAAAGGAACACAGTTGTGAGGATACTGCTTTTTCTAGTATCTTTGACAGAAAAGGCAGATTCGAGATCGGCCTGTAATTGACTAATTTTGTAGGATCAAGTTGCGGTTTTTTAACAAGCGGTTTAATCATAGCCAACTTAAAGGTTTTTGGTACGTATCCTAATGACAAAGATGAATTAATGATATCTAGAAGAGGATATGTGTGTGTGTGACTGTATGGCTGTATAATTGTGTGTGTGTGTGTGTGTGTGTGTGTGTGTGTGTGTGTGTGTGTGTGTGTGTGTGTGTGACTGTATGTGTGACTGTATGGCTGTATAATTGTGTGTGTGTGTCATCAAACCTTTATTTAACCAGGATAAAAACTCCTTGAGATTACAAATCTCTTTTACAAGAGTGTCCTGGCAAGTGGCAGCATTGCATGTACAAATAGTTACAGAAAAACTTACAGGTAAATACATAGACACACTTTCACTCATCATATTCAAACAACTTTATGTAATCATAAAAAATCTAGGTCATAAATCAACTTAATTTAAGAACAGTGACAAACAGACTGACTTTCTGCAAGATCCTTTAAATCCTGTGTGACTGTATGACTGTATAACTGTGTGTATGTGTGACTATGACTGTATGTGTGACTATAACTGTGTGTGTGTGTGTGTGTGTGTGTGTGTGTGTGACTGTATGACTGTGTGACTGTATAACTGTGTGTGTGTGTGAGACTGTGTGACTGACTGTGACTGTATGACTGTATAACTGTGTTTATGTGTGACTATGACTGTATGTGTGACTATAACTGTGTGTGTGTGTGTGTGTGTGTGTGTGTGTGTGTGTGTGTGACTGTATGACTGTGTGACTGTATAACTGTGTGTGTGTGAGACTGTGTGACTGACTGTGACTGTATGACTGTGTGTGTGACTGTGTGTGACTGTATAACTGTGTGTGTGTGTGTGTGTGTGTGTGTATGATTGTGTGTGTGACTGTATAACCGTGTGTGTGTGTGTGTGTGTGTGTGTGTGTGTGTGTGTGTGTGTGTGTGTGTGTGTGTGTGTGTGTGACTATGACTGTGTGTGTGTGACTGTGTGGCTGTATGACTGTATAACTGTGTGTGTGGTGTGTGTGTGTGTGTGTGTGTGTGTGTGTGTGAGACTGTATGACTGTGTGTATGTGTGACTGTATAACTGTGTGTGTGTGTGTGTGTGTGTGTGTGTGTGTGTGTGTGTGTGTATGTGACTGTATGACTGTATAACTGTGTGTGTGTGTGTGTGTGTGTGTGTGTGTGTCTGAGACTGTGTGTGACTGTATAACTGTGTGTGTGACTATGACTGTGACTATGACTGTGTGTGACTGTATGACTGTGTGTGACTGTATGACTGTAACTGTGTGTGTGTGTGACTGTATGACTGTGTGTGACTGTATGACTAACTGTGTTTGTGTGTGTGTGTGTGACTGTATGACTGTAACTGTGTGTGTGTGTGACTGTATGACTGTGTGTGACTGTATGACTGTGTGACTGTATGACTGTATAACTGTGTGTATGTGTGACTGTATAACTGTGTGTGTGTGTGTGTATGTGACTATGACTGTATAACTGTGTGTGTGTGTGTGTGTGTGTGTGTGTGTGTGTGTGTGTGTGTGTGTGTGTGTGTCTGAGACTGTGTGTGACTGTATAACTGTGTGTGTGTGACTATGACTGTGTGTGACTGTATGACTGTGTGTGACTGTATGACTGTGTGTGACTATGACTGTGTGTGACTGTATGACTGTGTGTGACTGTATGACTGTGTGTATGACTGTGTGTGACTGTATGACTGTATAACTGTGTGTGTGTGTGTGTGACTGTATGTGTGACTATGACTGTGTGTGTGACTGTATGACTGTGTGTGACTATGACTGTATGGCTGTATAATTGTGTGTGTGTGTGTGTGTGTGTGTGTGTGTGTGTGTGTGTGTGTGTGTGTGTGTGGTGTGTGTGTGTGTGTGTGTGTGTGTGTGTGTGTGTGTGGACTGTATGACTGTGTGTGAGTCTGTGTGACTGTGTGTGAGACTGTGTGTGACTGTATGACTGTGTGAGACTGTGTGTGACTGTATGACTGTGTGTGACTATGACTGTGTGTGACTATGACTGTGTGTGACTGTGTGTGTGACTGAGGATGTGTGTGACTGTATGACTGTATAACTGTGTGTGTGTGTGACTGTATGGCTGTATAATTGTGTGTGTGTGTGTGTGTGTGTGTGTGTGTGTGTGTGTGTGTGTGTGTGTGTGTGTGTGTGTGTGTGTGTGACTGTATGTGTGACTGTATGGCTGTATAATTGTGTGTGTGTGTCATCAAACCTTTATTTAACCAGGATAAAAACTCCTTGAGATTACAAATCTCTTTTACAAGAGTGTCCTGGCAAGTGGCAGCATTGCATGTACAAATAGTTACAGAAAAACTTACAGGTAAATACATAGACACACTTTCACTCATCATATTCAAACAACTTTATGTAATCATAAAAAATCTAGGTCATAAATCAACTTAATTTAAGAACAGTGACAAACAGACTGACTTTCTGCAAGATCCTTTAAATCCTGTGTGACTGTATGACTGTGTGACTGTATGACTGTATAACTGTGTGTATGTGTGACTATGACTGTATGTGTGACTATAACTGTGTGTGTGTGTGTGTGTGTGTGTGTGTGTGTGTGTGTGTGTGTGTGTGTGTGTGTGTGTGTGTGACTGTATGACTGTGTGACTGTATAACTGTGTGTGTGTGTGAGACTGTGTGACTGACTGTGACTGTATGACTGTATAACTGTGTGTATGTGTGACTATGACTGTATGTGTGACTATAACTGTGTGTGTGTGTGTGTGTGTGTGTGTGTGTGTGTGTGTGACTGTATGACTGTGTGACTGTATAACTGTGTGTGTGTGAGACTGTGTGACTGACTGTGACTGTATGACTGTGTGTGTGACTGTGTGTGATTATGACTGTATAACTGTGTTTGTGTGTGTGTGTGTGTGTGTGTGTGTGTGTGTGTGTGTGTGTGTGTGTGTGTGACTGTATGACTGTGTGTGAGACTGTGCATGACTGTGTGTGACTGTGTATGACTGTGTGTGACTATGATTGTATAACTGTGTGTGTGTGTGTGACTGTATAACTGTGTGTGTGTGTGTGTGTGACTGTGTGTGACTATGATTGTATAACTGTGTGTGTGTGTGTGTGTGTGTGTGTGTGTGACTGTATAACTGTGTGTGTGTGTGTGACTGTATAACTGTGTGTGTGTGTGTGTGACTGTGTGACTGTGTGACTATGTGTAACTGTATAACTGTGTGTGTGTGTGTGTGTTGTGTGTTGTGTGTGTGTGTGTGTGTGTGTGTGTGTGTGTGTGTGTGAGAGAGAGAGACACTGTATGGCTGTATGACTGTGTAACTGTGTGTGACTATGACTGTGTGTGACTGTATGACTGTGTGTATGTGTAAGACTGTGTGAGACTGTGTGTGACTGTATGACTGTATAACTGTGTATGTGTGTGTGTGACTGTATGTGTGACTATGACTGTATGACTGTGTGAGACTGTGTGTGTGTGACTGTATGACTGTGTGTGAGACTGTGTGTGACTGTATAACTGTGTGTGTATGACTGTGAGACTGTGTGTGACTGTATGACTGTGTGAGACTGTGTGTGTGACTGTGAGACTGTGTGTGACTGACTTTGTGTGAGACTGTATGACTGTGTGACTGTATGACTGTGTGTGTGTGTGTGTGTGTGTGTGACTGTATGACTGTGTGAGACTGTGTGTGTGACTGTGAGACTGTGTGTGACTGTATGACTGTGTGAGACTGTGTGTATGACTGTGAGACTGTGTGTGACTGACTTTGTGTGAGACTGTATGACTGTATGACTGTGTGTGTGTGTGTGTGTGTGTGTGTGTGACTGTATGACTGCGTGAGACTGTGTGTGTGTGTGTGAGACTGTGTGACACTATGACTGTGTGACTGTATGACTGTGACCGTATGACTGTGTGTGACTGTGTGTGTGACTGTATGACTGTGTGTGACTGTATGTGACTGTATAACTGTGTGTGTGTGTGTGTGTGTGTGTGTGTGTGTGTGTGTGAGAGACTGTGTGTGACTGTATGACTGTGTGTGTTTGTGTGTGTGTGTGACTGTATAACTGTGTGTGTGTGTGTGTGTGTGTGACTATGACTGTGTGTGTGTGTGTCTTAGGGGTTGAACGACTTCAGATTTTTTGAAGTCGACTGTTATGACATCAAAGTCGAGTCGACTAGTCGATGAGGTCATTCATAAAAACACAAGAGATGGGACTGCTTTGAATTGCAACATGCCACAATTTGCAATTAATTACCAGAAAATTATACAGATGTTGACAAACAGATCATAATAGGGCCGTTTACACCTGGACACTTCATGCGTTTTTACTGATCTGATTTATCAAAACAATTCCATTTACACCTGCTCACATAAATATGTTTTCGCAAAACGGATATAAATCCGATCTTCAAACAACGCGCTATATGCAGATTTAACGGAGTTCACGTCACCAACAGTAATGAGCTGCATTTTATTGATCATCAGCTCATTTCACAATCAAAGACTGCAATAAGAGAGACAGCACTGGTAAGATCATTTTGTTTCTTTACTTTTAACGAAGATGATGTGTGTTAAGCATCTGCGACTTACTTTCACTTTGATTTGCGATAGTTTGCACGTTGGCTTGATGAATAGATGCTCATCTGTGGTGATGCGTGTTGCAGTAGCGCCGTCATATAGTGAATATAACATGACATATAGGCTAACACGCTCTCACACGTTTATTTTTAGCATTGTTGGGAGAAGTCCAATTTATATATGTGGTTTCAACAACCAGATGCATTTACACTTGTCCAGTTTCGCCTGGAATGCGGCCCAGACCTCCTCCTGAAGTGGTTTGATCAGATTTAAACCCATCTCGAATGCGTTTCGGAGGGCATTTACACCTGGTCTATTCACGATCGGACAGCTATCAGACCACAGAAACACATGAAGTGGCCCGGTTTAAACAATAGCCCGCTGTTTACATCATCATCATCATCATGATTATGATCGCATTATGCGCAGATCCAAGTAATAATATTCCAATAAATTGCAGGTAAATTAGAGGTAGGTAGGCTACATCATTAATCTGGGCTAGGATAACGACTAACCCACACAAGCCAGCCATCCCCACCATCTTACTAGCTAACATACGCTCGTTGGACAATAAACTGGACAACATTCGACTTTTACGTTCAACTCAGAGGACCGTAAGAGATTGCTGTGTTTTTGTGTTCACTGAAACATGGCTTAGCAACAGTGTTCCAGACTGCGCTATTCAGCTCGATCAGCTGACATGTTATCGAGCGGACATAGTTCGCGTCCCGGGAGGAAAAACCCGTGGCGGTGGGCTTTGTGTTTACATCAATGATGCATGGTGCCGCGATGCTGTTGTGATCTGCAAACACTGCTCGCCCCTGATGGAGTGTATGATTATTAAGTGCCGGCCGTTCTATCTGCCGAGGGAATATACTGCCATACTGCTCGTTTCTGTATACATTCCTCCGAATAACAGCAACAGGAACGATGCACTATATATTGTATTGTAAAAAGCGCTATATAAATAAAGGTGACTTGACTTGACTATATGAGCTATACCAGCACATCAGTGAACAGCAGACAGCCCACCCTGATGCCTTTCTCATCATAGCTGGAGATTTCAACCATGCAGACTTAAAGAGTGTGTTTCCAAAAATACACCAACACATTAACTTTCCAACATGAGGTAATAACATTTTAGACCTTGTTTATTCCACCCAGAGAGGAGCCTACAAAGCCCTCCCTCTCCCCTACCTTGGTGCCTCAGATCAGATCACCATCATGCTAACGCCTGCATACAGACCGCTCATCAGAGTCGTCAAACCAGTTCGAAAACAGATACAAGTGTGGCCGGAAGGGTCGTCAGAGGCTCTTCAGGACTGTTTTGACACCACTGACTGGACTGTGTTTAAACAGGCTGCAACATACAATAACATCATAGACCTCCAAGAGTATTCAGAGACTGTCACTGCCTACATCAACCAGTGTATTGACGATGTAACAGTCACAAAGACCATCACTGTCCGGGCCAACCAGAAGCCGTGGATGACAGGGGAGGTCCACAGACTCCTGAAGATGCGGAATGCTGCCTTCAGGGCTGGAGATGAGGTGGGTCTGAGAACAGCAGCCAGGGCCAACCTGTCCCGCGGCATCAGAGAGGCTAAGAGAAAGTACTCCAGGAGGATAGCCCATCAATTCAGTAACACCAGAGATACTAGGAGCCTATGGCAGGGGATACAGACCATTACGGACTACAAGCCACTACCGCGGACCTGTGACAGTAACATCTCTCTGCTGAACGAGGTGAACGCCGCCTTCGCTCGCTTTGAAAAACAAAATAGTTCTACTGCACAGAAGATTCCACCTCCTCCCGGCGACCAGATGATGATGCTGACCCCGGGCAGCGTGAGGAGATCATTCAGAAGGATCAATGCACGCAAAGCTCCGGGTCCTGACAACATTCCTGGGCGGGGTACTGAGAGACCGTGCAGCAGAACTCATGGATGTCTTCACAGACATTTTTAACATCTCTTTAACTCAAGCTGTTGTCCCTACATGCTTCAAAACTTCCATCATCATTCCAGTTTCTAAGAAGCCGTTTCCATCCTGTTTCAACGACTACCGACCAGTTGCACTTACTCCTATTATTATGAAGTGCTTTGAACGGCTAGTCATGCACCATATTAAGTCTGTTCTCCCCCCCTCCCTGGACCCCTTCCAGTTTGCATACCGGTCAAATCGTTCGACCCATGATGCCATCACAACTGTTGTCCACTCAGCACTTACTCATCTAGATAAAAAGGACTCATATGTCAGAATGTTGTTCCTGGACTTCAGTTCTGCATTTAACACTATCATCCCTCAACAGCTTATTCACAAACTGGTCCAGCTAGGGCTCAGCACTTCGCTTTGCAGCTGGCTTTTGGACTTTTTAACTGGGAGACCTCAGGCAGTACGGGTTCGGCGGTAACACATCCAGCACCATCACTCTGAACACTGGGGCCCCCCAAGGATGTGTGCTGAGCCCCCTCCTCTTCACTCTGCTGACTCACGACTGCACAACATAACACAACTCCAATCTCCTTGTTAAGTTTGCGGATGACACGACTGTAGTGGGTCTCATCAGCAACAAAGATGAGACAAACTACAGGAGCAAAGTGAGCCGCCTTGTCAGGTGGTGCAGTGACAACCATCTCTCCCTGAACGTGGACAAGACGAAGGAGATTGTAGTTGACTACCGGAGAGCGCACACTCAGCATGCTACTCTAACCATCAACGGTGCCACTGTGGAGAGAGTGAGCAGCACCAGGTTCCTGGGTGTGCACATTACTGAGGACCTCTCCTGGACCATAAACACAGCAGCACTGGCAAAGAAATCACAGCAGCGTCTCTACTTCCTCCGTAAACTGAGAAGAGCCAGAGCCGCGCCCCCATCATGTACTCATTTTACAGAGGAACCATTGAGAGCATTTTAACGAGCTGCATCACGGTGTGGTACGGGGCCTGTAATGCATCTTGTCGGAAGAGCCGACAGCGCATAGTGAGAGCAGCTGAGAAGATCATTGGTCTCCCTCTTCCTTCCCTTCAGGACATTTACGGAACCCACTCACCCGCAAATCCGTCTGCATTGCAGGAGATCCCACTCACCCGTTATACAGCTTCTTCAGTATGCTGCCATCAGGGAGGAGACTGCGGAGTCTCCAGGCCAGGACCAGCAGACTGAAGGACAGCTTCATTCATCAGGCTGTCAGGAAGCTAAATTCACTCCCGAAATTGCCCCCCCCCTTCCCCTTTCTTCTCTGCCCTAGGTTCCATGGACCTATGGCACCAAACATACTATGATGATGATGATGCACCAGTCACTGGTGATGCATGAGTCTGCTCACTACTCACTTTTTATCTGCACTGTGTGGTCACTTTACTTGCCATGTGTCTTGCGCTGTTTCTTGTTTTTTAATATTTATTTATTTATTAGAGAGTTGTATTTGTATTTATATTTGATCTAGATTTTTAAGCTTTACTGTTGATGTTATTTGTAAATACCAGGGGTCTGAGAGTAATGCAATTTCAATTTTCTGCATGTATGTACTGTACATGTGTGTGACTGTATGACTGTGTGTGTGTGACTGTATAACTGTGTGTGTGTGACTGTATGACTGTATAACTGTGTGTGTGTGTGACTGTATGACTGTATAACTGTGTGTGTGTGTGACTGTATGACTGTATAACTGTGTGTGTGTGTGTGTGTGTGTGTGTGTGTGTGTGACTGTATGACTGTATAACTGTGTGTGTGTGTGACTGTATGACTGTATAACTGTGTGTGTGTGTGTGTGTGTGTGTGTATGTGTGTGTGTGTGACTCAGGACGAGGCCAATAAGAACGGGGGAAAGTGGATCATCCGGCTCAGGAAGGGTCTGGCGTCCCGGTTCTGGGAGAACATCATCCTGGCGATGCTGGGAGAGCAGTTCATGGTGGGAGAGGAGATCTGCGGCGTCGTCGTGTCCATACGCTTCCAGGTACTGATGCATTCTGGGAAACCAGGCTCTCGGTGGCAGTCGCTCAACAGACATGATCGTTCTGACATCATTTCCTCCAAACCTGCATGACTTCCTACAGTGAAAAACTGATGCAGAGAGAACATGTGGTTAGTTTCTATTCTGATGTGTGTGTGTGTGTGTGTGTGTGCAGGAGGACATTCTGTCCATCTGGAATAAAACGGCCCATGATCAGGTGACCACGTCACGGATAAGAGACACACTGCGACGCGTGCTGAACCTCCCACCCAACACCATCATGGAGTACAAGACACACAACGACAGTCTCAAGTACGACACACACACACACACACACACACACACACACACACACACACACACACTGAATGGTCTCTGATCCTCCTGTTGTTCTTGTTTTCTCAGGGATAATTCCAGCTTCCGGAATACGAAGATCACTTTGTGAAAACCTGGAAATAATTTTCATATGGACATTCCTTTTTACACCACGAGCCAGCGGTGCAGAATGAACCCTGAGGACACGCTGTGTGTGTGTGTGTGTGTGTGTGTGTATGTGGGGTGTGTGTGTGTGTGTGTGTGTGTGTATGTGTGTGTGTATGTGTGTGTGGGTGATGATATTGTCCTGAATTATTCCATCGGTTTCATTGAGTCTTTTATTCCTCAGTCAGACGTTTCATCAGATTCAGTGTTTTTGAAATGAGAACATGATTAAAGTTCAGCTCATGTTTCAAATTACAGATTGTTTGAAAACATCTTTAATGTAAACACACATTTCAATGAAGCGATGTCATTTAAACCCAATGAACACTCTAGTTGAAGTGAAATACAGTTTTAAATAAAGACATTAGTGTGTGATCTGATGCAAACATGATGTTCTTCCTCAGCGTTTCGGTCTCATTTTCATCCTTAAATCAAGATACGTGTACAGGAGAAGCAGAACCAACCACTCATTCTGTCCTCTTTTATTATTTATCCAATGTTTTAAACACTTTTTTTTTAAATCGAATCCAAATAACAATAATTAAAACATGTTTCCCCTCAGGAAGAGGAAACAAGTCCTCATGTTTTCCTTTAATAAACAGTTTTGCTCACATATTTCAGCAGCTTGTTTTTCCCCCCTTCATTTTATATCCTTGTTAATATTTGTCATTATTACTCCTTTACATAATTACTGATACAGTTAACGTTGGACATCAGAATTACAATTTATTTGTATGATGGGTAAATAACATATTCATTGGAATTCGACGAATTGACTAATTAACCCTGCGTTGAATATTGTTGCTCGTTAACGAACTACTTTGGTAAAATGGAAATCTATTTACTTACTTTCATATTTATTTATTATTATGTACTTTTTGTGTGCATTCTCCTCGTGTTTTGATGTGAGGGAGAGAATGCGGCGGCTGATTGATGACGTGTTTCCGCTTCCGTCACGGCGCGATTTGAAGCGGGGAATCAGCGCGAGACACACGAACGGTAAACAAACTAATATAACTCTACTCAAACTCTATTTAAACTCTATAAGCTGTGTAGTTCTCCAGCTCAGAAGCTTGAGAAGGTCGTCAGTGTGTCGCAGAGATAAACTCGCTGTTGTTCGCGAGCTCAGAGCTGATTAGCGCGTCAGATGCAGTGTTTTATTGTATTTTTGATGTCGGATCATATTAAACATCACGCGATTTAATAATTCATGACGAGCCTCATAATAACTAAACTCTTCATTCGTGCCGCTCTCTCGGAGTCCGTCATATAATATTTTACCTCAGAAACACGAAGAGCGTCTAATGCTGTTGCCATGGAAACGGAGGATTGATTGGCATTTCAAAATAAACTAATCATATGACGTAATTTTAATCTTGTTCATATGTGAGAAATTAAAAAAAAAAGTTTAACAAATGTATGATTTAGGTGTTACATAATCATGATCTCAGATATATTATGAACTTGCGCGCGTGTGTGTCCTTTATTTATTTCAGAAATGTACATAAATCACAGTTAGTGAAAAAGGTATTTATTTAAACAATGTGATAATTTAATGCAGAAACAATGAGCTCATTGAAGTAATGAATACATGTTTGTTAACGAGTGTGTTAACAAAGTGTGTGTGTGTGTGGGCAGTGAGATGTCTGTGAGCCGAGCTCCTCCTCCTGATGATGATGATGATGATGATGCTCCTCCTCTTCATCACTCCTCTCTCCCGGCTCTCGCTCGCTCATGGCCCTCCTCTCCTCTCTCTCTGCTCTCCTCCTCTCGTCAGGTGACCTCTGACCTCTACAGCTCGTTACAGCACAGCCGACAGCAGGAGGTCAGAGGTCACGCCGCCAGGTACACACAATCACAATCAATCATTTATAGTCAATAATAAGATCATGAGTTTTGACTCTCTCTCTCTCTCTCTCTCTCTCTCTCTCTCTCTCTCTCTCTCTCTTCTCTCTCTCTCTCTCTCTCTCTCTCTCTCTCCTCTCTGTGCCAGGCAGGTGTCGTTCGCCCTCTCCTCTCCTGACCTCACTGCTCTCCGGGCCACCGTAGCCACGCCCCCTCTCCTCTCTCATAAGCTGGAGGACTGCAGTCTGGACTCCGCCTCCTGCCGTGATGTGATTGGCTCAGGAGTGGAGGGGGAGGAGTCAGATCTCCCTCTGTCGGTGAGCATGAGAGATCTGATTTGATAATTATCAGTAAAGGGGCTATGTGTAGGTTTTTTCTTAAAATAATATTTAAGATAAAGTTTTCATTTGTACATTTATGAGCCAACCATAATGTAATATAAAGAATGACAGCTTGACTGTCCACCGGTCGCCTCTGTCAGCCTGTAGGCTCGTGTGTGTGTGTGTGTGTGTGTGTGTGTGTGTGTGTGTGTGTGTGGAGGAGTCGGGTCTGAATTAACGCGAAAATTCA
>CM070837.1:36886225-36901225 GCA_036326025.1 Chrosomus eos | reverse complement strand
AGCGTTCCCACCGCGAGCAGCGCAGGGTTTGTGTCCGGGTGTTCATCACTGAGATGCGTTCCCACCGCGAGCAGCGCAGGGTTTGTGTCCGGCGTGTTCATCACTGAGAGCGTTCCCACCGCGAGCAGCGCAGGGTTTGTGTCCGGCGTGTTCATCACTGAGAGCGTTCCCACCGCGAGCAGCGCAGGGTTTGTGTCCGGCTGTTCATCACTGAAGGTTCCCCCCCAGCATGTGGGCGTTCATCACTGAGAGCGTTCCCACCGGAGCAGCGCAGGGTTTGTGTCCGGCGTGTTCATCACTGAGTGCGTTCCACCGCGAGCAGCGCAGGGTTTGTGTCCGGCGTGTTCATCACTGAAGCGTTTCCCACCGCGAGCAGCGCAGGGTTTGTGTCCGGCGTGTTTCATCACTGAAGCGTTCCCACCGCGAGCAGCGCAGGGTTTGTGTCCGGCGTGTTCATCACTGAGAGCGTTCCCACCGCGAGCAGCGCAGGGTTTGTGTCCGGCGTGTCATCACTGAGAGCGTTCCCACCGTGAGCAGCGCAGGGTTTGTGTCCGCGTGTTCATCACTGAGAGCGTTCCCACCGCGAGCAGCGCAGGGTTTTGTGTCCGGCGTGTTCATCACTGAGAGCGTTCCCACCGCGAGCAGCGCAGGGTTTGTGTCCGGTGTTCATCACGAGTGCGTTCCCACCTGAGCAGCGCAGGGTTTGTGTCCGGCGTTTCATCACTGAGAGCGTTCCCACCGTGAGCAGCGCAGGGTTTGTGTCCGGCGTGTTCATCACTGAGAGCGTTCCCACCGCGAGCAGCGCAGGGTTTGTGTCCGGCGTGTTCATCACTGAGTGCGTTCCCACCGCGAGCAGCGCAGGGTTTGTGTCCGGCGTGTTCATCACTGAGAGCGTTCCCACCGCAGCAGCGCAGGGTTTGTGTCCGGCGTGTTCATCACTGAGAGCGTTCCCACCTGAGC
Organism: Chrosomus eos; assembly: GCA_036326025.1. NCBI lineage: Eukaryota > Metazoa > Chordata > Actinopteri > Cypriniformes > Leuciscidae > Chrosomus > Chrosomus eos. The sequence continues at coordinate 36,900,265 of CM070837.1, read as the reverse complement.
GCGAGGTTGTGTCGCGTGTCATCACTGAGAGCGTTCCCACCGCGAGCAGCGCAGGGTTTGTGTCCGGCGTGTTCATCACTGAGAGCGTTCCCACCGCGAGCAGCGCAGGGTTTGTGTCCGGCGTGTTCATCACTGAGAGCGTTCCCACCGCGAGCAGCGCAGGGTTTGTGTCCGGCGTGTTCATCACTGAGAGCGTTCCCACCGCGAGCAGCGCAGGGTTTGTGTCCGGCGTGTTCATCACTGAGAGCGTTCCCACCGCGAGCAGCGCAGGTTTGTGTCCGGCGTGTCTCCTGAGGCGTTCCCACCGAGCAGCGCAGGGTTTTGTGTCCGGGTGTTCATCACTGAGTGCGTTCCCACCGCGAGCAGCGCAGGGTTTGTGTCCGGCGTGTTCATCACTGAGAGCGTTCCCACCGCGAGCAGCGCAGGGTTTGTGTCCGGCGTGTTCATCACTGAGAGCGTTCCCACCGTCGAGCAGCGCAGGGTTTGTGTCCGGCGTGTTCATCACTGAGAGCGTTCCCACCGCGGAGCAGCGCAGGGTTTGTGTCGCGGCCCGGTGCGTTCACCACGAGCAGTTCCGCGTGTTCATCCAAGGACCGCGAGCAGCGCAGGGTTTGTGTCCGGTGTGTTCATCACTGAGAGCGTTCCCACCGCGAGCAGCGCAGGGTTTGTGTCCGGCGTGTTCATCACTGAGAGCTGTTCCCACCGCGAGCAGCGCAGGGTTTGTGTCCGGCGTGTTCATCACTGAGAGCGTTCCCACCGAGCAGCAGAGGTTTGGCCGGCGTGTTCATCACTGAGACGTTCACCGACAGTGTTCGTGTTACACTGAGAGCGTTCCCACCGACAGCGCAGGGTTTGTGTCCGGTGTTCATCACTGAAGCGTTCCACGGAGCAGCGCAGGTTTGTGTCGGGTGTTCATCACTGAGCATCCCACCGCGAGCAGCGCAGGGTTTGTGTCCGCGTGTTCATCACTGAGGCGTTCCACCTCGAGCACGCAGGTTTGTGTCCGGCGTGTTCATCACTGAGAGCGTTCCACAACTTACCGAGTTGCAGCTGTTCTGTTTCCAGGCGTGTTCATACTGAAGCGTTCCCACCGGAGCAGCGCAGGGTTTGTGTGTCCGGCGTGTTCATCACTGAGAGCGTTCCCAACCGCGAGCAGCGCAGGTTTGTGTCCGCGTGTTCATCACTGAGGCGTTCCCACCGGAGCACGCAGGGTTTGTGTCCGGCGTGTTCATCACTGAGGCGTTCCCACCGCAGCAGCGCAGTTTGTGTCCGGTGTATCACTGAGAGCGTTCCCACGTGAGAGTCGGCAGCGGTTTGTGTCCGGGTGTTCATCACTGAGAGCGTTCCCACCGTGAGCAGCGCAGGGTTTGTGTCCGGCGTGTTCATCACTGAGAGCGTTCCCACCGCGAGCAGCGCAGGGTTTGTGTCCGGCGTGTTCATCACTGAGGCGTTCCCACCGGAGCAGCGACAGGGTTTGTGTCCGCGTGTTCATCACTGAGAGCGTTCCCACCGGAGCAGCGCAGGGTTTGTGTCCGGCGTGTTCATCACTGAGAGCGTTCCCACCGGAGCAGCGCAGGGTTTGTGTCCGGCGTGTTCATCACTGAGTGCGTTCCCACCGGAGCAGCGCAGGGTTTGTGTCCGGCTGTTCATCACTGAGAGCGTTCCCACGCGAGCAGCGCAGGTTTGTGTCGCTGTCAAGTGTTCATCACTGAGAGCGTTCCCACCGCGAGCAGCGCAGGGTTTGTGTCCGGCGTGTTTCATCACTGAGAGCGTTCCCACCGCGAGCAGCGCAGGGTTTGTGTCCGGCGTGTTCATCACTGAGAGCGTTCCCACCGCGAGCAGCGCAGGGTTTGTGTCCGGCGTGTTCATCACTGAGAGCGTTCCCACCGCGAGCAGCGCAGGGTTTGTGTCCGGCGTGTTCATCACTGAAGCGTCCCACCGCGAGCAGCGCAGGTTTGGTCCGGCGTAGTTCATCCATGGATGACGTTCCCACCGCGAGCAGCGCAGGGTTTGTGTCCGGCGTGTTCATCACTGAGAGCGTTCCCACCGCGAGCAGCGCAGGGTTTGTTCCGCGTGTTTCATCACTGAGAGCGTTCCCACCGGAGCAGCGCAGGGTTTGTGTCCGGCGTGTTCATCACTGAGAGCGTTCCCACCGCGAGCAGCGCAGGGTTTGTGTCGCGTGTCATATGTGTTCATCACTGAGAGCGTTCCACGCTGAGCAGCGCAGGGTTTGTGTCCGGCGTGTTCATCACTGAGGGTTCCACCGTGCAGCGCAGGGTTTGTGTCCGGCGTGTTCAATCACTGAGAGCGTTCCCACCGGAGCAGCGCAGGGTTTGTGTCCGGCGTGTTCATCACTGAGAGCGTTCCCACCGCGAGCAGCGCAGGGTTTGTGTCCGCGTGTTCATCACTGAGTGCGTTCCCACCGCGGAGCAGCGCAGGGTTGTGTCCGGGTGTTCATCACTGAGGCGTTCCCACCGCGAGCAGCGCAGGGTTTGTGTCCGGCGTGTTCATCACTGAGAGCGTTCCCACCGCGAGCAGCGCAGGGTTTGTGTCCGGCGTGTTCATCACTGAGAGCGTTCCCACCGGAGCAGCGCAGGGTTTGTGTCCGGCGTGTTCATCACTGAGAGCGTTCCCACCGGAGCAGCGCAGGGTTTGTGTCCGGCGTGTTCATCACTGAGAGCGTTCCCACCGCGAGCAGCGCAGGGTTTGTGTCCGGCGTGTTCATCACTGAGAGCGTTCCACCGCGAGCAGCGCAGGGTTTGTGTCCGGCGTGTTCATCACTGAGAGCGTTCCCACCGGAGCAGCGCAGGGTTTGTGTCCGGCGTGTTCATCACTGAGGCGTTCCCACCTCGAGCAGCGCAGGGTTTGTGTCCGGCGTGTTCATCACTGAGGCGTTCCACCGCGAGCAGCGCAGGGTTTGTGTCCGGCGTGTTCATCACTGAGAGCGTTCCACGAGCAGCGCAGGGTTTGTGTCCGGCGTGTTCATCACTGAGAGCGTTCCCACCGCGAGCAGCGCAGGGTTTGTGTCCGCGTGTTCATCACTGAGAGCGTTCCCACCGCGAGCAGCGCAGGGTTTGTGTCCGGCGTGTTCATCACTGAGGCGTTCCCACCGCGAGCAGCGCAGGGTTTGTGTCCGGCGTGTTCATCACTGAGAGCGTTCCCACCGGAGCAGCGCAGGGTTTGTGTCCGGCGTGTTCATCACTGAGAGCGTTCCCACCGCGAGCAGCGCAGGGTTTGTGTCCGGCGTGTTCATCACTGAGAGCGTTCCCACCGCGAGCAGCGCAGGTTTGTGTCCGGCGTGTTCATCACTGAGGCGTTCCCACCGGAGCAGCGCAGGGTTTGTGTCCGGCGTGTTCATCACTGAGAGCGTTCCCACCGCGAGCAGCGCAGGGTTTGTGTCCGGCGTGTTCATCACTGAGAGCGTTCCCACCGCGAGCAGCGCAGGTTTGTGTCCGCTGTTCATCACTGAGAGCGTTCCCACCGCGAGCAGCGCAGGTTTGTGTCCGGCGTGTTCATCACTGAGGCGTTCCCACCGGAGCAGCGCAGGGTTTGTGTCCGCGTGTTCATCACTGAGTGCGTTCCCACCGTGAGCAGCGCAGGGTTTGTGTCCGGCGTGTTCATCACTGAGGCGTTCCCACCGCGAGCAGCGCAGGTTTGTGTGGTGTCACGGCGTGTTCATCACTGAGAGCGTTCCCACCGCGAGCAGCGCAGGGTTTGTGTCCGGCGTGTTCATCACTGAGAGCGTTCCCACCGCGAGCAGCGCAGGGTTTGTGTCGGCGTGTTCATCACTGAGAGCGTTCCACCGTGAGCAGCGCAGGTTTGTGTCCGGCGTGTTCATCACTGAGAGCGTTCCCACCGCGAGCAGCGCAGGGTTTGTGTCCGGCGTGTTCATCACTGAGAGCGTTCCCCGGAGCACGGTTTGTGTCGGCTTTTCATCACTGAAGCGTTCCCACGCGAGCAGCGCAGGGTTTGTGTCCGGGTGTTCATCACTGAGTGCGTTCCCACCCGAGCAGCGCGGGTTTGTGTCCGGGTGTTCATCACTGAGGCGTTCCCACCCGAGCAGCGCAGGGTTTTGTGTCCGGCGTGTTCATCACTGAGGCGTTCCCACCCGAGCAGCGCAGGGTTTGTGTCCGGCGTGTTCAGGGGTCACCGGGCGTGTTCATCACTGAGAGCGTTCCCACCGCGAGCAGCGCAGGGTTTGTGTCCGGCGTGTTCATCACTGAGAGCGTTCCCACCGCGAGCAGCGCAGGGTTTGTGTCCGGCGTGTTCATCACTGAGAGCGTTCCACCGTGAGCAGCGCAGGGTTTGTGTCCGGCGTGTTCATCACTGAGAGCGTTCCCACCGCGAGCAGCGCAGGGTTTGTGTCCGGCGTGTTCATCACTGAGGCGTTCCCATCATCTGAGAGCGTTCCCACCGCGAGCAGCGCAGGGTTTGTGTCCGGGTGTTCATCACTGAGGCGTTCCACCCGAGCAGCGCAGGGTTTGTGTCCGGCGTGTTCATCACTGAGAGCGTTCCCACCGAGCAGCGCAGGGTTTGTGTCCGGCGTGTTCATCACTGAGAGCGTTCCCACCGCGAGCAGCGCAGGGTTTGTGTCCGGCGTGTTCATCACTGAGAGGTTCCCACCGCGAGCAGCGCAGGGTTTGTGTCCGGCGTGTTCATCACTGAGAGCGTTCCACCGCGAGCGGCAGGGTTTGTGTCCGGCGTGTTCATCACTGAGGCGTTCCCACCGGGCAGCGCAGGGTTTGTGTCCGGCGTGTTCATCACTGAGAGCGTTCCCACCGCGAGCAGCGCAGGGTTTGTGTCCGGCGTGTTCATCACTGATGCGTTCCCACCGTGAGCAGCGCAGGGTTTGTGTCCGGCGTGTTCATCACTGAGTGCGTTCCCACCGCGAGCAGCGCAGGGTTTGTGTCCGGCGTGTTCATCACTGAGAGCGTTCCCACCGCGAGCAGCGCAGGGTTTGTGTCCGGCGTGTTCATCACTGAGAGCGTTCCCACCACGAGCAGCGCAGGGTTTGTGTCCGGCGTGTTCATCACTGAGAGCGTTCCCACCGCGAGCAGCGCAGGGTTTGTGTCCGGCGTGTTCATCACTGAGAGCGTTCCCACCGTGATTAGCGCAGGGTTTGTGTCCGGCGTGTTCATCACTGAGAGCGTTCCCACCGCGAGCAGCGCAGGGTTTGTGTCCGGCGTGTTCATCACTGAGTGCGTTCCCACCGCGAGCAGCGCAGGGTTTGTGTCCGGCGTGTTCATCACTGAGTGCGTTCCCACCGCGAGCAGCGCAGGGTTTGTGTCCGGCGTGTTCATCACTGAGAGCGTTCCCACCGCGAGCAGCGCAGGGTTTGTGTCCGGCGTGTTCATCACTGAGAGCGTTCCCACCGTGAGCAGCGCAGGGTTTGTGTCCGGCGTGTTCATCACTGAGAGCGTTCCCACCGCGAGCAGCGCAGGGTTTGTGTCCGGCGTGTTCATCACTGAGAGCGTTCCCACCGCGAGCAGCGCAGGGTTTGTGTCCGGCGTGTTCATCACTGAGTGCGTTCCCACCGTGAGCAGCGCAGGGTTTGTGTCCGGCGTGTTCATCACTGAGAGCGTTCCCACCACGAGCAGCGCAGGGTTTGTGTCCGGCGTGTTCATCACTGAGAGCGTTCCCACCGCGAGCAGCGCAGGGTTTGTGTCCGGCGTGTTTCATCACTGAGAGCGTTCCCACCGTGAGCAGCGCAGGGTTTGTGTCCGGCGTGTTCATCACTGAGAGCGTTCCCACCGCGAGCAGCGCAGGGTTTGTGTCCGGCGTGTTCATCACTGAGAGCGTTCCCACCGTGAGCAGCGCAGGGTTTGTGTCCGGCGTGTTCATCACTGAGAGCGTTCCCACCGCGAGCAGCGCAGGGTTTGTGTCCGGCGTGTTTATCACTGAGAGCGTTCCCACCGCGAGCAGCGCAGGGTTTGTGTCCGGCGTGTTCATCACTGAGAGCGTTCCCACCGCGAGCAGCGCAGGGTTTGTGTCCGGCGTGTTCATCACTGAGTGCGTTCCCACCGCGAGCAGCGCAGGGTTTGTGTCCGGCGTGTTCATCACTGAGAGCGTTCCCACCGCGAGCAGCGCAGGGTTTGTGTCCGGCGTGTTCATCACTGAGAGCGTTCCCACCACGAGCAGCGCAGGGTTTGTGTCCGGCGTGTTCATCACTGAGAGCGTTCCCACCGCGAGCAGCGCAGGGTTTGTGTCCGGCGTGTTCATCACTGAGAGCGTTCCCACCGTGATTAGCGCAGGGTTTGTGTCCGGCGTGTTCATCACTGAGAGCGTTCCCACCGCGAGCAGCGCAGGGTTTGTGTCCGGCGTGTTCAGTGCAGAGTTTATTTTTGCTGCGCTGCTCACGCTCAATTAAAGTGAAAGCACACTTTTGATGGACAAAATAAATATATCACATCTACAGGGTTTTTCCTGGCTCAAAATGAGGCGGAGGTGGTAAAATTGTAACATTAGGGGGGTCCGGGGGCATGCCCCCCCGGAGAAAATTTTGTACATTTTAAAGATAAATTCATTAATCTGGTGCACTTTGAGTCACTCGAATCTGTTGTTAAAAATAAATAATAATCCACCCGCCAACCACCCATATTCTTTGATTTAGATATCTGCATCTGATCATCACATTACAATTATTCAATTAAGCATGATAATATGGTAACATATCACACAATTAACATTTATTTAAATTAAAAGTTCTTCTTTTGGCAAAATTGCATTTTCTTTATAGCCTAAACAGAGGCTTTACTCCCTTTAAACGTATTGTCAATGTTTCATTTTTGAAAACACTCTTATCGGAATAATTTTTTGTACCTTTATAAAGGGCATTTTCCCCCTAATTTTATTTAATGTATGCTCTAAATTTCATTTAAAATTCTTACATTTTATCAATACATTCAGTTAAAAATAATAAGACACTAGGCTGTTACCAATCAAATTAAATAATTTACATTGAAAAATTATAACTGTATTAAATTAGATTATTTTGAATATTTTTTGAATATACAAGGAATGTTGAAAAGAATGATACTTTGAAACTAAACCGCCAGTAGGAGGGGGCAGGCGGCCGTCTTAATGAGCGAGTCATTGAGCCATTCATGTAAACGATTCATTCAAACGGCTGATTGATTCAGAATGAGACGGTTTAATAATGGGCAATTGAATCTTTGACTCAAGCGATTAGTTCAAAACGCTGAATGATTCAGTAATGAATCATGGATGAGTGTTGCTGTGAGACGCGATATGGTTCTGTTGTTTGGAACTATTTTCGCTGCTAAAACAGAACAAAAACAGTCTAAAAATGTAAGTAACTTAATTTAAACTATTTGTTTATTGAACTGTTATGAAATTAATATCTCGGTTTCAATCGTGATGTTATTCAGGAAAACAGCACTCTGGTCGTGTGTATAGCCTATATATTGTTTCTTAACTATAATTAATGTTATAAATAACTGCGCGAGACTCAACAGCGCAACTTTGTTTCCGTCCGTACATTAGGTACCATGATGGGAGTTCCGTGTCTTTATTACACTCATTTAGCTGTCATCCACCCTCGATTGAATGGAATGTTTTTATTACTCGGCCCGCTCGACCCGCGGATTATGATCCGTGCAGCACTATCGGTTAGAGAATGGACACAAGCGGAAATCGCGACAGAACTGTCACGGTGGATAAAGTGTATATGAGCACGTGACTGTCTGTCCGCGTTTTGTCGGGAGGCGGAGGCGGCACGAAATTTGATTGAGGCGGCCGCCTCATAATTGTCTATGCAGGAAAAACCCTGATCTAGGGTGACCAGAGATCCCGAAATCTAAGCTGTAATCCCGAATCCGACCCTAAAATTATAAAATTATACTAAAGCAAAATCTTGAGTAGTTATTGTCTGATAAAATATTAAAAACTGTGTGTGGAGGTTGAGTCGGCCCCGTCGGCGGCTCATTTTCTGTTTCTTTTTTGAAGTTCTACAAAGATGTAGGCGCGAATTTAGATATACATTGATAAGCAAATTTTCCTTCATTGGTTTGGTTGACATGGCTGGTGTACCGGAACCACAACACGCCGTTTTTTAGTGGACTAATGACACTGTTGATCTTTGAAAAAAAATAGGTTTGAAATTCATTATATCTTTTATTATAGGCTAAGGGCTGCCAACTCTCACACATTGAGCCTTTTCACACACTCTCACGCCACACATCCATTTCCTCACACTCAGAAATGGTCTGATACGTGCAATGTTCCTCAGGTGATAACCTTCGTTATGTTTTCAAAATGTGAATTAAAAGTTAGCTGGGCATCAACAATCACACCTAAGTTACGCACCTGACCAGAAGGGGACAATTGCGTATTGTCTACTGAAAGTTTAAAGACTGGGACTGTTTTACTGACATTAATTGAAGTGCCAATTAATAAGATCTCAGTTTTGGAGCAGTTTAGTTTTAGAAAGTTGAATTTCATCCATGCTTTAATTTCCAACAGACAGTCAGAAAGTTTTGAAGAGTTTTGTAATCAGTGCATCTCTATTTTTAACTCGATATAAAAACACTTGTTAAACTGTCCTGTGGTCTGTGAGTTATGTGTGTTATATCTGTGACATTAGCGCCACCTAGCGGAACTACACTAATACAGCACTGTCCTCACAGCACGTTACATATATTAATGTATTACATAAAACTGTAGCTGTGTTGCTATGTGTCATATGTGCTATCTGCACTAACTCTGACATCATCACGTTATTGCAGTCCTAATTTATTATTGTGTGTGTGTGTGTGTGTGTGTAGAGCGGCAGGAGGCACATAGAGGAGATGGAGAGTGTAAGGACACACTTACAGTCCATACTGAGACCAAAACCAACGACTGCGGACAGACACGGTCAGAAACACCAACACACACACACACACACACACACACACACAACACACACACAACACACACACACACACACACACACACAACACACTACCTATCACTCACTCACTCACTCACTCACTCACCACACACACACACACACACACACACACACACACACCACACACACACACACCTTCACTCACTCACACCACACACACACACACTCACTCTCTCACTCACTCACACACACACACCTTCACTCACTCACACACGCACACACACACACCTTCACTCACTCACACACGCACACACACACTCACCACACACACACACACACACACACTTCACTCACCACACACCAACACACACACACTCACACACACACACACTCTCTCTCACACACACACACACACCTCACACACACACACACACCACACACACACACACACACACACACACACCTTCACTCACTCACCACGCACACACACACACACACGCACACACACACACTCTCTCACTCACTCACACACACAATAAGTGCTGTTTAACTGTATTTAGTGGTGACCCTTTCACCTTTGACCCTGCAGGTTTTCTGACCCCTGCGTGGGACCACTTCTTGGATGATTCACGTGAGAGCGACGACACGTCACACCTGCTCAGGTGACACACACACACACACACACACACACATACACAGCTGTGTGTCTGTCTCTAAACTAGGGGTCGACCGATACGTGTTTATTACAGATCAAGTACACCGATAAGTCTCCCGATATATTGCGTATAATGATCCTATTTTAAAATTTTTAAATAAAATTGTAATATTTAAACATAAATATTAAACGAAATCTGTTTTCTTTATTGTCTACAACAGGGGTGGGGAACCTTTTTCCTATCAAGGGTCATTTACAATTTTTTAACGTTCTTTAAGGGCCATTGTAATTGGAAGAAGACAGGGTCGGCGTGACTGGGACTCGTACGTTTTATTGGAAACTCAAAACTATAAACAAAACAAAAGGTGCGCAGGCAGGGCATTCACCATAGCCTCGTTACAGCACAAAACAGTCACACAATAATACTCTTTCCCAGGGGCGTCACTAGGATTTTCATTTTAGGGCCCCAATGTGATTTTTTTTTTAAATTATAAAAAAGGTAACACTTTAGTTTAGGATCTAATGCTCACTATTAACCAGTTTCATTACCATGCAAAGGCAGGGTTATATAATAACTGTGTTCCCAAAGGTGAGGTAGGGTCAGATAGGGGGGTTCGAGGTCTCCCCGAGAAAACTTTGATTTCTCTGATCTACTTATGTGCACTTTAAGATGTTCTGAAGGCCAAAACACTTGGATAGTGGGCAGCTGATTATTTTTCTCTCCTCATCAGCATCACACTCTTTTTCTCTTTGTTTTTCTCTTGCCCTGTCTCTTCCCCTCCTAAAGCTGAGCTTTGACTGATAAAGGCTTTTCATTTTTGTCTGTCAGTGAAGAAAGTAAACATAGAGTCAACTGATAGGTTGGATCATTTTCTCAGATGCGTTTATTTACTGAAAGCTACTAAAGCTAGATAATTAAGTTTATTAAATGCATTCACAATATGTAGGCTACACATTCTTTATTGATCTTATGCCTAATACAGGGCCGTAGACAGGCTTTATAATCACAGAGGTCCTACATTTGAGGTTGGTAGGGGGTTCACATTTATTATTTCTCTGATATATGTGCATTTCAAGATGTTTGAAGACCAAAAAAAGGATAAGAAATAGCTTTAAAACCATTTTAGTGGGCAGTAGATTATTTGTCAATACCTGCTCTCTCCTCATCTCCATCACTCTTTCTTTTTTTCTCACTCTCTTCATCCCTTTCTCTTCCCCTCCTAAAGCTGAGCTTTTTTAATTTACTAAAGGCTACAATTTGTATTATATTCTCAATATATACACATTCATTATTAATCTTGTGCCTAACATGATGAAAACGGCTTTGTTAATGTTTCTTGTAAACTAATTATTAGGCTACGTTACATGAGTCACGTTACATAGGCTTATTTTCAGTTCAAATTGGCGAAATTATTTTCTGATTATAACAAGACTGAAGCGAACACGAATTTGTGTAGCCTACATTAATCTCACATTTTTAGGGGGGCTAGGCAGAAGTTTAGGGGGGCTGAAGTAGGGATGGGCGATATGGCCTAAAATCCATATTACGATATACATTGCAGCCTCTTGCGATAACGATATATATCGCGATATATAAATTATAATAGAACAATTTCAGAACAGGTTAGATAGACCATAAGGAAAGTCAAACTGCTATGTAGGCTATTTGTTTTAAAAGAAACGTATGTAGTTTTGAGAACATTTTATTATGCAAAACTTTAATTATACAACATAATGTTGCAGATTAATAAAATCCAAGTACACTAGCTGCAGAGACTTTAACAAAGAAAAAGCTTAAAAAGCAACTACATTTACTATTTTCATGAACCTTTATTTTCATATTAATATTTGTGTACTGTACGTACAGTAAGGGAGATATTGTCAAAATTTCACCTGTAGTAAGTCAGTCAGGTGTCTAGGAACGTACTACAACCTTTGAAACATGAAAAAACACTTTAGGTGAATAACAGTAATATTTTAATATTAATATTTGTGTACTGTACATACAGTAAAGGAGGTATTGTTAAAATTTCACCTGTAGTAAGTCAGTCTGGTCACTAGGGAATTGCTACAACCTTTGAAACATGAAAAAACACTTTAGGTGAATTACAGTAATATTTTCATATTAATATGTGTGTACTGTACGTACAGTAAAGGAGGTATTGTTAAAATTTCACCTGTAGTATGTCAGTCAGGTCTCTATGAACGTACTACAACCTTTGAAACATGAAAAAAAAAAACACTTTAGGTGAATTACAATAAAATTTTCATATTAATATTTGTGTACTGTACGTACAGTAAGGGAGGTATTGTCAAAATTTCACCTGTAGTAAGTCAGTAAGGTCTCTAGGAACGTACTACAATCTTTGAAACATGAAAAAACACTTTAAGTGAAATACAGTAATATTTTCATATTAATATGTGTGTACTGTACGTACAGTAAGGGAGGTATTGTCAAATTTCAGCTGTAGTAAGTCAGTATGGTCACTATGGAATTACTACAACCTTTGAAACATGAAAAAAAAAACACTTTAAGTGAATTCTTTTTATTTTGATTCAAAAAATATGTATGTACTGTACATACAGTAAGGCACAGGTATTGGCAAAATCTCATCTGCAGAAAGCCAGGGTCGTCACTAGAAACAACTAACACCATTAATTATTGTACTTCGGTTTGCACTGTGAGCTGAATTTGCAGACGGTCCCTAAAGCAGCGTATGTGAATATGCAGCGAATATCAAACCTAAAACTAACTTTACCCCGCTCTTTGAGCGACGCTAATCGGCGGTGATTGGTCAGATGACGCAGTCAGTTATATTTTGCGTTAGCCCAAAGCTTAAACATATTGATAAAGCACTGCAGTACTACAATACGCTTCACATAATTTCACATATTTCAAAAAACAAAAAAGTGACATTGGAGACCTAGAAGCTGCTGAGCGTAACTCTCACTCTCTCACACACACACGCACACACACACACACACACACACACACACGCACGCACGCACGCACGCACACACACACACACGCACGCACACACGCGAACACACACACACACACACACATAAAAGCAACAATTATTAATAGTACTTACAGGTTGTGATTCGGAGGAGGAAGCTGATCCAAATAAACTTGGTATTGAACGTTCCTTCAGTATCAGGCGACTCGCGAATCCACACTTGAAAGCATTTGTGTTTGTGAAGCGATCGTCATTAAAATAACTCGAACACAGCTCAAGGTGGCTATACTTGTGTGGTATAGTTGTAAATATAAACTCTAGCCACTGAGTCTTCACATGCTCGTCCCTGGGCAGTGAAAAAAAAAGTTTGCTTTTGATTCGCACTTCAGAACAGAGTCTCGTCGACATGATGTTTTCACTGTTTTCTGGCGCGCGCAATGAGTGGGCGTGTCTTATTCAAATAACTTGTACAAGTGACGTACGAAAGTTAGAGAAAATGCATCGTTCGTCTATCGGTTCATATCAGCGACTCAGAGTCGACTCTTACTTTTGAGAAACAATAACTTTGTATACGGTGAACTTTCATATTTAAAACTTTGCAGGATGTTTTCGTTCACTTAGATCTATGTTACACACTACATGAAGGGTAATTTTCAAAATTCCATGATAGGTACCCTTTAAATCCGAACCTAATCCAAATATGGATGTTGCACCGGTCTTTTTCACCAGCTCCTCCGTTTCGCTTTCAGACGCATGTTTACTCAAGATGACGAATATGACGATGCGTTGCTGCCGGTTGCAGCTCGTGGCTCTAAATTTTTGCGGGAAAATTGCGTCAACATGCAATATCGCGATAGTGCAATAGAATTAAAATCTCTATCGTAGACCAATTTTATATCGTTTATATCGCATATCGTTTATATCGCCCATTACTAGGCTGAAGCCTAATAGACATTAGTGGGGGCTCAGCACTGGCTGTTGGAGTTTTTAACTGTTAGAGCTCAGGCAGTGCCACGGGTCTAGCCATCAGCGGCACCAACTGTGGAGAGAGTGGGCAGCACCATGATCCTGAGCACATTACTGAGGACCTCTCCTGGACCGTAAACACAGCAGCGTCCATACACCGAGAAGAGCCAGAGCCGCCCCATCATGCACTCATTTTACAGAGGCCCCACTGAGAGCATCTTAACGAGCCGCATCACTGAGAGCCACAGCGCTGAGAAGATCGTTGGTGTCCCTCTTGTCTTCCCCCCCCCCTCCAGGACATTTCCGGAACCCGTCTCACCCGTCACACAGCTTCTTCTTCTGCTGCCATCAGCAGGACACTGCGGAGTCTCCAGCACCAGCACACTGAAGGACAGCTTTATTCATCAGCCCCCCCTCCCCTACTCTGCCCTAGGCTCCATGGAACCAAACCTACTAACATGATTATTATTATTAGACTTTATTGTCCACCTTAGTGGAAATTTGTCTTCGACTTCTCCAAACATATATGCATCAGTGACACCACAGTTAAAATTACAAAATACACACAGTTAAGAGTATGACACTACCACCGTCAACATACAACAACA
>CM070837.1:36871225-36873725 GCA_036326025.1 Chrosomus eos | reverse complement strand
TGGGGGTGTGTGTGTGGTGTTGGTGTGGTTGGTGTGGTAGGGTGTGGTGTGGTGATGGTGGGGTGTGTGTGGTGGTGGTGTTGGGTGTGTGATGTGGTGTGGGGGTGGTGTGGGTTGTGTGTGGTGGTGGGGGGTGTGGTGTGGGGTGTGGGTGTGGTGTGGTGTGTGTGTGGTGGGGGTGTGGTAGTGTGTGGGTGTGGGTGTGTGTGTGGTTGTATGGGGGTTGGTGGGTTGTGTGGGTGTGTGGGTGTGGTTGGGTGTGGGTGGTGTGGTGGTGGTGGTGTGAGTGTGGGTGGGTGAGTGAGGTGGGTGTAGTGGGTGGTGAGGTGTTTGGTGGTGGTGTGGTGTGGTGTGAGGTGGTGTGGTGGGTGTTGGGTGGTGTGGTGGTTGTTGTGTTGGGTGGTGTGTTGTGTGGGTGGGGTGTATGGTGTGGGTTGGTGGGTGGTGTGGTGTGTTGGTTGTTGTAGGTGGGTTGTGGTGAGTGTTGTGGTTGTGGGTGTGGTGTGTTGTTGGATGTGGGTGTGGTGTGGTGTGTGTGGGTGGTTGGTGTGTGTGGTTGTGTGTGGGTTGAGTTGTGGGTGTGTTGTGTGTGTGATGTGGGAGTGTGAGTGTAGTGATGATGTGGTGGTTGTGGTGGAGTGGTGTGTGGTGTGTTGTGTGGGTGTTGTGTGTTTTGTGTGTGGTGGTGTGGAGGGTGTGATGTGAGGTGTGGTGGTTGTGGGTGTGTGTGGTGTGGTGTGGTGTGTGTGTGTGGTGGGGTGTGTGTGTGGGTGGTGGTGTGGGTGGTGGAGTGGGTTGTGTGATGTGTGTGGTGTGGTGTGTGGGGTGGTTGAGTTGGTGGTGTGTTGGTGGTGGAGTGATGTGTGTGGTGAGTGTGTTGTGTGGGTGTGTGTGTGTGTAGTGGTGTGTGGTGGTGTGTATGTGGTGGGGTGGTGTGTGGTGTGTGGTGTGAGTGGGTGTGGTGTGGTGTGGTGTGGGTGGTGTGGTGTGTGGGTGTGGTGTGTGTTGTGTGGTGGTTGTTGTGGAGTGGTGGTGTGGTTGTAGTGGTTGGTGTGTGTGGTGTGTTGTGAGTGGTGTTGGGTGTGTGTGTGTTGTGGTGTGGTTGTTGGGTTTGTGTGTTGTGTTGGTTGTGGTGGTGTGGTGAGTGTGGTGGTTGTGAGGTGAGTGTGTGAGTGGTGGGTGGGTGGTTGGGTGTGTGGGTGTGGTGTGTGTGGTGGTGGTGTGTGGTGTGTGTGTGTGTGTGGTGTGTGTGAGGGTGTGTGGTGTGGTTGTGTGGTGGGGTGGTGTGGTGGTGGTGTGTTGTGGGTGTGGTGTTGGTGGTGTGTGTGGTGTGTGTGGTGTTGTTGGGTGTGTGGTGTGTGGTGGTGTTGGTGGTGGTGGTGGTTGGTGGTGGTGTGTGTGGTGTGGTGTGTGGTTGGTGTGGTGGTGGTGGTGTGTGGTGTTGGTGTGGTGGTGTGTGTAGTGGTGTGGGTGTGGGTGTGGTGTGGTGTGGTGTGTGTGGGTGTGTGTGTGTGGGGTGTGGTGTGGTTGGTGTGGTGGTGTGTGTGTTGTGGTGGTGTGGGTGTGTTGGGTGTGTGATGTGGGGTGTGTGGTGTGAGGTGTGTGGGTTGAGTGTGGTGGTGGTGGTTGTGGTGGGGTTTTGTGGGTGTGAGGTGGTGTGTGTTGTGGTGTGTGGTGGTGTGTGTGAGGTGTGGTGGTGTGTGGTGGTGGTGGTGGTGTGTGTGGGGTGTTTGGGGTTGGTGGGTGGGGTGTGGTGTGTGTGGGGTGGTGTTGGTGGTGTTGTGGTGGGTGTGTGTGTTGTGGGTGGTGTTGGTGGTGGTGGTGTGTGGTGTGTGTGGGGTTGTGTGGGTGTGGGTTGTGTGTGGGGTGTGTGGGGTGAGTGGTGGTGTTGGGGTGGGGTGGGTTGGTGTGGTGAGGTGGTTTGGTGTGGTGGTGTTTTGGGTGGTTGTGGAGTGTGGGTGTGTGGGTTGTGTGTGTGTGTGGTGGTGTGGGTGGTGGTTGTGGGGGTGGGTGTGTGTGGTGTGTGGTGAGTGGTGTGTGTGTGTGTGTAGTGTGAGTGGTGAGTGTTGTGGTGTGTGGTGTGGTGAGTGTGGGTGTGTGGTTGTGGTTGGGTGGTGTGTGGTGGGTGTGTGGAGTGGGTTGGTGTGGGGTGGTGTGGAGTGTGTGAGTGAGTGTTGTGTGTGTGGGTGTGTGGTGGTGTGTGTGTGGTGTGTGGTTGGTTGGAGTGAGTGAGTGTTGGTTGGTGGGTGGTGTGTGGTGGTGTTGGGTGTGTGGTGTGTGTGTGTTGGTTGTGTGGGGGTGGTGTGGGTGTGTGTGTGTGTGTGGGTGTGTTGTGGTGTGTTGGAGTGTGGGTGAGTGTGTGTGGGGTGTGGTGGTGAGTGTTGTGTGTGGTGGTGTGTTGGGTGGTGGTTTTGGTGATGTGGTGGGTGAGTGTGTGGTGGTGTGTGTGTGGTGTGGTGTTGTGTGAGGTTGTGGTGTGGTGGTTGTGTGTGTGTGGTGG
>CM070837.1:36836111-36871125 GCA_036326025.1 Chrosomus eos | reverse complement strand
GAGTGTGGTGTGGTGGTTGTTGGTGGGTGGTGTGTGGTGTGTGGGTGTGGTGTGGTGGTTGTGTGGTTGGTGGTGTGGTTGGTGTGAGGGGTGTGTGGGGTGTGGTGTTTTGAGTGGGTGTGGGTGTGTGGTGGGTGTGTGTGTGTGTGGTGTGTGTGGGGTGGTGTGTGGTGTGTGTGTGTGTGGTGGTGTGTGTGTGTGTGGGTGGTTGTGTGGTGTGGTGTGTGTGGTGTGGGTGTGTGGAGGGTGTGTGTGGTGTGTGTGGTGTGGTGTGGTGGTGTGTGGTGTGTGTGGTGGTTGTGGGTGTTGTGTGTTGTGGTGTGGGTGTGTGGTGAGTGTGGTGGTGTGTGGGGGTGGTTGGTGTGTGGGGGTGGGGTGTTGTGGGGTGTGGTGTGTGTGTGTGTGGGTGGAGTGTGTGTGTGGTGTGGTGTGTGTGTGATGGTGTGGTGTTGTTGTGGTGTGTGTGGTGTGTGGAGTGGTGGGTGTGTGTGGTGGTGTGGTGGTGTGGTGGGAGTGGGTGTGTGTGTGTGTGTGGGTGTGTGGGGGGGTGGTGGTGGGTGTGTGGTGTGTGTGTGGTGGTGGTGGTGGGTGTGTGTGGGGTGGTGTTGTGGTTGTGTGGTGTGTGGTGTGTGGTGTGTGGGGGGGGTGTGTGGGGTGTGTGGTGTGGGTGTGGGTGTGTGTGGGTGGTGTGTGTGTGGGTGGTGGTGGTGTGTGGGTGGGGTGTGTGTGGTGGTGGTGTGTTGTGGTGGTGGTGGTGTAGGGTGTGTGTGGTGTGTGTGATGGTTGTGTGGTGTGTGGTGGTGGTGTGTGTGAGGTGTGTGGTGTGTGGTGGTGTGGTGGTGGGTGTGGTGGGGATTGGTGTGTGTGTGTGGTGGGTGTGGTGTGTGAGTGTGTGTGGTGGTGGTTGTGAGGTGTGGGTGTGGGGTGTGTGTGGTGGGTGTGGTGTGTGTGTGTGTGGTGGTGTGTGTGGGTGTGTGTGGTGTGTGGTGTGGGTGGTGTGGTGTGTGTGGTGTGTGTGTGTGTGGTGTGGTGGTGGTGTGTGGGTGTGTGTGGTGTGGTGTGTGTGGTGTGGTGTGGTGTGTGTGGGTTGGTGTGGTGTGTGTGGATGTGGTGGTGGTGGTGTGTGTGAGTGGGTGTGGTGGTGGTGTGGTGTGTGGTGGTGTGTGTGGGTGTGTGTGTGTGTGTGAGTGGTGTGTGTGGTGGGTGGTGGGTGGTGGTGGTTGTGGTGTGTGGTGTGTGGTGTGAGTGGGTGTGTGTGTGTGTGTGTGGGGTGTTGGTGTGGTGGGGTGTGTTGGGGTGTGGGGTGTGGTGATGGTGTGTGTGTGTGGTGTGGTGTGTGTTGGTGTGGGTGTGTTGTGTTGGTGGTGTGTGGTGTTGTGGGTGGTGGTGGGGTGTGTGGTGTGTGGAGGTGGTGTGTGGTGGTGGTGTGGTGTGGTTGTGGGTGGTGGGTGGTGGGGTGTGTGTGTGGTGTAGTGGTTGTTGGTGTGTGGGGTGTGGGTGTGTGAGTGTAGTGATGTGGTGGAGTGAGGTGGAGGGAGGGGTTGGTGAGGGGTGTGGTGTGGTGGGGAGTAGTGGTGTGTGTGTGTGTGGTTGGTGGGGTGTGGAGGTTGTGTGATGTGGTTGTGTGGTGTGTGGTGTTTATGGTGTTGTGGGTGTGGTGTGTTGGTGGGTGGTGTGGTGAGGTGTTGTGTGTGGGTGGTGGTGTGGTGGTGTGGGTGTGTTGGTGAGTGGGTGGTGTGGTGTGTGGGGTGTGTGAGTGTGTGTGTGTGTGATGGGGTGTAGTGTGTGTGTGTGTGTGTTGATGTAGGAGTGTGTGGTGTGAGTGTGTGTGTGTGGTGTTGTGTGTGGTGGTGGTGTGTGTGTGGTGAGGTGGTTGTTGGTGGTGGGGTGGTGTGGTGGGTGTGGTGATTGGTGTGTGGTGGTGGTGGTGAGGTGTGTGGTGTGTGTGGTGTGTGAGTGATGTGTGTGTGATTGTGTGTGTGTGAGTGTGTGTGTGTGGTGTGGTGTGTGGTGGTGGAGGTGTGTGGTGTGTGTGTGAGTGTGTGTGTGTTGTGTAGGGTGGTGTGTGTGTGTGTGTGTGGTGGTGTGGAGTGTGGTGTGTGTGTGTGGTGTGAGTGTGTGTGAGTTGGTTGGTGGAGGGTGGTGATGGTGTGTGTGGTGAGGTATGGTGGTGTGTGTGTGGTGTGTGTTGGGGTGTGTGTGTGGTGTGTGAGTTGTGGTGTGTGTGTGTGGTAGTTGGTGTGTGTGTGTGGTGTGTGGTGTGTGGTGTGTGGGTGTGTGTGGTGTGTGTGAGGTGTGTGGGTGTGGGTGTGTAGTGAGTGTGTGGTATGGGTGGGTGGGGTGTGTGTGTGGTGTTGTGTTGTGGTGTGTGTGGTGTGGTGGTGGTGGTGTGGTGTGGTGGTGTGGGTGTGAGTGTGTGGTGTTGTGTTGTGTGTGTGGATGGAGTGGTGTGTGGGTGGTTGTGATGGTGAGTTGTTGTGGTGGTGTGTGGTGTGTGTGTTGTGTGTGTGAGTGAGTGGTGTGGTGTTGTGTGTTGTGTGTGTGAGTGTGTGTGTGGTGTAGTGTGTGTAGTGTGTGTGTGGGTGAGTGTGTGGTGTGGTGTGTGGTGGGTGTGTGGTTTTTTTTTTTTTTTTTTTTTTTTTTTTTTTTTTTTTTTTTTTTTTTTTTTTTTTTTTTTTTTTTTTTTTTTTTTTTTTTTTTTTTTTTTTTTTTTTTTTTTTTTTTTTTTTTTTTTTTTTTTTTTTTTTTTTTTTTTTTTTTTTTTTTTTTTTTTTTTTTTTTTTTTTTTTTTTTTTTTTTTTTTTTTTTTTTTTTTTTTTTTTTTTTTTTTTTTTTTTTTTTTTTTTTTTTTTTTTTTTTTTTTTTTTTTTTTTTTTTTTTTTTTTTTTTTTTTTTTTTTTTTTTTTTTTTTTTTTTTTTTTTTTTTTTTTTTTTTTTTTTTTTTTTTTTTTTTTTTTTTTTTTTTTTTTTTTTTTTTTTTTTTTTTTTTTTTTTTTTTTTTTTTTTTTTTTTTTTTTTTTTTTTTTTTTTTTTTTTTTTTTTTTTTTTTTTTTTTTTTTTTTTTTTTTTTTTTTTTTTTTTTTTTTTTTTTTTTTTTTTTTTTTTTTTTTTTTTTTTTTTTTTTTTTTTTTTTTTTTTTTTTTTTTTTTTTTTTTTTTTTTTTTTTTTTTTTTTTTTTTTTTTTTTTTTTTTTTTTTTTTTTTTTTTTTTTTTTTTTTTTTTTTTTTTTTTTTTTTTTTTTTTTTTTTTTTTTTTTTTTTTTTTTTTTTTTTTTTTTTTTTTTTTTTTTTTTTTTTTTTTTTTTTTTTTTTTTTTTTTTTTTTTTTTTTTTTTTTTTTTTTTTTTTTTTTTTTTTTTTTTTTTTTTTTTTTTTTTTTTTTTTTTTTTTTTTTTTGGATGTGTGGTGTGGTGGTGTGGTGTGTGTGTGTGGTGGTGGGGTGGGGTGTGGGGTGGGTGGTGGTGTGAGGGGGTGGGTGGTGGTGGTGTGGGGTGGGTGAGGGGTGTGTGAGTGTGTGTGTGTGTGGTGGTGGGTGTGTGGTGTGTGGTGGTGTGTGTGTGTGTGGTGGTGTGTTGTGTGTGGTGGGTGTGTAGTGTGGGTGGTGTGTGTGTTGAGAGTGGGTGTGGTGAGTGGTGGTGTGTGTGTTGTGTGTGGTGAGTGGTGAGGTGGTGGGTGGTTGTGTGTGTGAGTGTGTGTGGTGATGTGATTGGTTGATTGTGTGTGGGTGTGTGTGTGTGGTGTGTGGAGTGTGTGTGTGTGTGTGAGTGGTGTGGTGTGGTGTGTGTGGTGTGTGTGGGAGGTGGATGGTGGTGGTGTGTGTGGTGGTGTGTGAGTGTGGTGGTGTTGTGGTGTGGTGTGGTGTGGTGTGTGTGTGTGTGTGTTGAGTGTGTGTGTGTGTGGTGTGTGTGTGTGTGTGTGTGGTGTGGTGTGTGGTGTGTGTGTGTGTGGTGTGGTGTGAGTGTGTGTGTGGTGGTGTGTGTGGTGGTGTGTGTTGTGTGTGTGTGGTGTGGGTGTGTGTGGTGGTGTGTGTGGTGTGTTGTGGTGTGTGTGGGTGGTGGTGGGTGTGTGTGGTGTGGTGTGTGTGTGTGGTGTGTGTGGGTGGTGTGTGTGGTGTGTGGGTGTGTGGGGGTGGGTGTGGTGGTGGTGTGTGTGTGTGGGGTGTGTGTGGGGTGATGTGGTGTGTGTGGTGTGGGTGAGTGGTGGGTGTGGGTGTGTGTGTGTAGGTGTGTGGAGGTGGTGGTGGTGTGGTGGGTGTGTGTGGTGTGTGTGGTGTGTGTGGTGGTGTGTGGTGTGTGGGGTGTGTGTGGTGTGTGGGTGGGTGGTGGTGTGGTGTTGTGAGGGTGTGTGGGTGTGTGTGTGTGTGTGGTGTTGTGGTGTGGTGGTGTGTGGTGTGGTGTGTGTGTGTGGTGTGTGTGGGTTGTGTGGTGTGTGTGGTGTGAGTGGGTGGTGTTGTGTGAGTGTGGTGGTGTGTGGTGGTGTGTGTGGTGGTGGTGTGGGGGTGTGTGTGTGGGTGGGTGGTGTGGGGGTGGGTGTGTGTGGTGGTGTGGTGAGTGTGGTGTGTGTGAGTGTGTGTGTGTGTGTGTGTGTGTGTGGTGTGTGTAGTGAGTGAGTGAGTGAGTGTGGTAGTGGTGTGTGGTTGTGTGTGTGTGTGTGTGTGTGTGTGGTGGTGTGTGTGTGGTGTTGTGTGGAGTGAGTGTGTGAGGTGTAGTGTGTGAGGTGGGTAGTGTGTGTGGTGAGGGAGTGAGTGAGTGTGTGATGAGGTTGTGAGTGGTGAGGAGTGTGTGTGAGTGAGTGAGTGAGTGGTGTGTGAGTAGTGTGATGAGTGAGTGTGTGTGTGAGTGAGTGTGTGTGTGTGATGGTGAGTGTAGTGTGGTGGTGTGGTGGTGTGTGTGTGTGTGTAGTGTGAGTGGTAGTGTGTGAGTTGTGTGTAGTGAGTGAGTGGAGTGTGTGAGTGAGTGTGTGTGAGTGAGTGTGTGTGTGTGTGAGTGTGTGTGTGTGTGTAGTGAGTGTGGTGTGTGTGTGAGTGATGTGTGAGTGATGTGTGTGAGTGAGTGTGATGATGTGTGTGATGATGTGTGTGTGGTGATGTGTGAGTGTGGTTGTGATAGTGTGAGTGAGTGTGTGAGTGATGGGTGTGTGTGAGTGTGGTGAGTGAGTGGGATGTGTGAGTGAGTGTGTGTGGTGTGTGTGAGTGTGTGTGTGTGTGTGTGTGTGAGTGGTGGTGTGATGGGTGTGTGAGTGGTGTGTGTGTGTGGTGATGTGTGATGGTGAGTGTGTGTGTAGTGGTGTGTGTGGTGTGTGTGGTGGTGTGGAGTGTGATGTGTGTGTGTGGTGTGATGTTGTGTGAGTGATGTGATGTGAGTAGTGATGTGTGAGTGAGTGAGTGGTGAGTGAGTGAGTGATGTGTGTGTGAGTGTGTGTGTGTGTGTGTGAGTGGAGTGTGTGTGAGTGATGTGTGTGTGTGGGTGAGTGGTGATGTGGTGTGAGTGAGTAGTGTGTGTGAGTGGTGTGTGTGTGTGTGTGAGTGTGATGTGTGTGGTGGTGAGTGTGTGGTGTGTGTGTGTGGTGTGGTGTGTGATGTGACTGTGTGAGTGTGTGTGAGTAGTGGTGAGTGGATGTGTGGTGGTGAGTGGTGAGTGTGTGTGAGTGATGGTGGTAGGAGTGAGTGAGTGAGTGTGGTGAGTGAGTGTGTGAGTTGAGTGAGTGTGGTGAGTGTGAGTGTGTGGTGATGTGATTGTGGTGAGTGGTGTGTGAGTGTTGATGTGTGTGTGTGTGTGTGGTAGTGTGAGTGAGTGTGTGAGTGAGTGTGGTGGAGTGATGTGAGTGGTGAGTGTGTGTAGTGATGTGATGTGTGTGAGTGATGTGTGATGTGAGGGATGCGTGACTGTGAGAGTGAGTGTGGTGAGGTGAGTGTGGAGTGAGTGTGGTGAGTGATGTGTGTGAGTGAGTGAGTGATGGTGAGTGTGGTGAGTGAGTGAGTGGAGTGGTGTGTGTGTGGTGTGGTGTGTGTGTGTGTGGTGTGTGAGTGGTGTGTGTGTGGTGTGTGGTGTGTGTGGTGTGTGAGTGGTGGTGAGTGAGTGTGTGTGTGAGTGTGTGAGTGATGTGTGATGTGATGTGTGTGTGTGTTAGCGTGATGTGTGTGTTGGGTGAGTGAGTGGTGAGTGATGTGTGAGTAGTGGTGAGTGTGTGTGGTGTGTGTGGGTGTGTGTGTGTGTGTGTGTGTGTGTGTGTGTGTGTGAGGTGTAGTGTGTATGTGGAGTGATTGCGTGAGAGAGAGAGTGTGTGTGTGTGTGTGTGTGTGTGTGTGTGTAGGTGAGTGTGTAAGTGATTGCGTGAGTGAGTGAGTGATTGAGTGAGAGAGAGTGAGTGATTGCGTGAGTGAGTGTGTGTAAGAGTGAGTGTGTGTAAGAGTGAGTGTGTGTAAGAGTGAGTGTGTGTAAATGTGTGTTAGGCTGTAATCATAATAATTTGTGTGATGTTGTTTATGCGTGTATGTGTGTAGACTGTCAGAGATGCAGGATGAGCTTCTCTCCATGGCAGTGTCTAAAAAGAAGCTGGAGTCTCAGAGGGAGGAGCTTGTGTCTCGCCTGCAGGGAATGATGCGCTCCCATTGGGCGGAGGCTTTGAGGTTGTTGACCAATCAGGAGCAGGTACAGCATTCATTATAGAGCCAGTCGTCATAATCCAGCCGATCATTATCAATCATAGTGTGTGTGTTAGGCCGTAATCATAATAGTGTGTGTGTGTGTGTAGATGGAGAGTGTCCTGTCGCCCGTCCATCGGTGGGAAACGCCCACATCTTCCTCTTCTGCTCCTCAGAGTGAACACGTGTCAGGTGATCAGTCTCTCTTTCATGGCCAAATATATGCAGAAAAAGTTTGATGAAGTGTTGATAGTTTAGCGTTTGTAACTGTCAAAGTAAAAGTGAGTGATGTGTGAAGCAGCTCCTCAGGCCGTGGTTCTGCGTCTGTCCCGAGAGAAGGAGCGAGAGACCAGTGTGATGAACTGCAGCTCTTCTTTCTCTCCGCTGGAGCCTCAGCTGGAGCACAGCGATCTCACCGGTAAACCAACATCACGTACACGAACACTCACGGCACACCGACACACTCACCGGCACACCGACACACTCACCGGCACACCGACACACACTCACCGGCACACCGACACACTCACCGGCACACCAACACACTCACCGGTACACCAACACACTCACCGGCACACCGACACACTCACCGGCACACCAACACACTCACCGGCACACTGACACACTCACCGGCACACCGACACACTCACCGGTACACCAACACACTCACCGGTACACCAACACACTCACCGGTACACCAACACACTCACCGGTACACCGACACACTCACCGGCACACGGACACACTCACGGCACACCGACACACTCACCGGTACACCGACACACTCACCGTACACCAACACACTCACCGGTACACCGACACACTCACCGGCACACCGACACACTCACGGTACATCGACACACTCTCCGGTACACCGACACACTCACGGTACACCGACACACTCACCGGCAACACCGACACACTCACCGGTACACCAACACACTCACTGGCACACCGACACACTCACCGGCACACCGACACACTCACCGGCACACCGACACACTCACCGGTACACCGACACACTCACGGTACACCGACACACTCCACCGGCACACCGACACACTCACCGGTACACCGACACACTCACGGTACAACCGACACACTCACCGGCACACCGACACACTCACCGGACACACCGACACACTCACCGGCACACCGACACACTCACCGGCACACCGACACACTCACCGGCACACCGACACACTCACCGGTACACTGACACACTCACGGTACACTGACACACTCACCGGTACACCGACACACATCACCGGCACACCGACACACTCACCGGCACACCGACACACTCACGGTACATCGATACACTCTCCGGTACACCAACACACTCACGGTACACCGACACACTCACCGGCACACCGACACACTCACCGGCACACCGACACACTCACCGGCACACCGACACACTCACCGGTACACAAACACACTCACGGTACACCGACACACTCACTGGCACACCGACACACTCACCGGTACAACCGACACACTCACGGTACACCGACACACTCACCGACACACTCACCGGCACACCGACACACTCACCGGCACACCGACACACTCACCGGTACACCAACACACTCACGGTACACCGACACACTCACGGCACACCGACACACTCACCGGCACACCGACACACTCACCGGCACACCGACACACTCACCGGTACACCAACACACTCACGGTACACCGACACACTCACCGGCACACCGACACACTCACCGGCCACACCGACACACTCACCGGTACACCAACACACTCACCGGCACACCAACACACTCACCGGCACACCGACACACTCACCGGCACACCGACACACTCACCGGTACACTGACACACTCACCGGCACATCGACACACTCACCGGCACACCGACACACTCACCGACACACTCACCGGTACACCGACACACTCACCGACACACTCATCGGTACACCGACACACTCACCGGTACACCAACCACACTCACCGGCACACCGACACACTCACTGGCACACCGACACACTCACGGTACATCGACACACTCTCCGGTACACCGACACACTCACCGGTACACCGACACACTCACCGGCACACCGACACACTCACCGGCACACCGACACACTCACCGGTACACCGACACACTCACGGTACACCGACACACTCACCGGTACACCGACACACTCACCGGCACACCGACACACTCACCGGTACACCGACACACTCACCGGCACACCGACACACTCACCGGCACACCGACACACTCACCGGCACACCGACACACTCACCGGTACACCGACACACTCACGGCACACCGACACACTCACCGGCACACCGACACACTCACCGGCACACCGACATACTCACCGGCACACCGACACACTTACCGGCACACCGACACACTCACCGGCACACCGACACACTCACCGGCACACCGACACACTCACCGGCACACCGACACACTCACTGGTACACCGACACACTCACGGTACACCGACACACTCACTGGCACACCGACACACTCACCGGCACACCGACACACTCACCGGCACACCGACACACTCACCGGCACACCGACACACTCACCGGCACACCGACACACTCACTAGGGCTGTGTATTGGCAAGAATCTGGCGATACGATACGCATCACGATACATGGGTTACGATTCAATATATTGCAATATATTTCGATACTGTGCATAAGGCGATATATTGCGATTTTTTTTTTTTTAAATAGGACTATAATTTTAGAAAAAGTATTATTTAAAAAAAAAAAAGACATGATGTGCATAAAAGTCAAACAAGTTTACTTTAGGTAAACAATTCAGTACACAGAAAATCAAACTGCCAGTTTGGGGTTGTGGTTCACAGGTTCTTAGTGAGCAAATTTGTATATGCTCAAGTAGGCCATAATAAAAGAGAATACATACCCCCTGTCACAATACATAACACATACACATTATGTGTGATGTTATTCATCATTATAATTATGTGTCAATAAAAAAATGCTTGCACTTTTCCTAGTACACAGGGTAGGCTACGTCCAACACGTTTTGTGTTGCAAAAACACGAACACGATTCCAAAAGGAAACATTGAGGAACAAATGTAGCTAAATAGTCAGTTAAAGAAAATACATAGCCCCTGACTGTGACATCTGTGACATCTAGGCTAATACATAACACATAAGGTGCAATCTGAGGTGCAATATGTCATTAAAAAAATGCTTGCACTATTATTAATACACAGGGTACATCCAACACAACATACCGTAAAACTTCAAATAATAGCCGTGTCCCAAATAGACGCATGTCTCATTTACACGCCTGGGTGGCAACAGGTTTGGGCAAATAAGGCCGGGTCTGTTTTGTAGTTTCGGGTTGTATTTAATCTTCTAAAACCCGTCAGATCGTCCGCTTTTTGGCACCGCCAAAGCAAATTTGTGTCCCGCCAAAGCCTTTTTTGATCGGTGAGTGATGTAGAATGACTGCTGCGCAAACGAGCAGAGAGAGAGAGAGCCCCGGCCGCGCGCGCGCGTGTCTTGCTCATGATTTCTATGGTCTTGCTCTCTCTCCCTCGCGCATATATTAATCAAAATAGGATGACACTAGTGGTGCGTCTCAGCATAGCCATCTAGTAGTAGGATTTAAACACAACATAAACGGGAACCACGGTCCCATGAATACTTTTGCTTGTAAAAAAAAAAAAAAAAAAATCGATATTGCGTTTTTGAAAATCGATACAGTATTGCAAAATAAAATATCGCGATACTGAAGTGTATCGATTTTTTTCTTACACCCCTAACACTCACGGTACACCGACACACTCACGGCACACCGACATACTCACCGGCACACCGACACACTCACCGGCACACGACACACTCACCGCACACGACACACTCAACACCGACACACTCGACCACCACTCACGGCACACCACCACTCACGCACACCGAACACTCACGACACACACACTCACGGCACACGACACACTCACGGCACACCGACACACTCACCGGCACACCGACACACTCACGGTACACCGACACACTCACGCGCACTCACGCACACCGACACACTCAGCACCGGACATCACGACACCGACCACCACGTACACCGACACCCACGGCACACCGACACACTCACGGCACACCGACACACTCACGGCACACCGACACACTCACGGCACACACGACACACTCACTGTACACCGACACACTCACTGTACACCGACACACTCACCGGACACTCGTCACCGGCACGACGACACACACACCGAGCAACTCGACACACCACTGTACACGACCACCACAGCACACCGACACGACCACCACACTGGAGGCGTATACACTTAATACAAATATCGTCATAACAGTGACTTTATATTATTGAGGAATTACTGATATCACAATGCAAGCAACACCCATAGGTTATTTCTATTGTTCCCTGACCACATGTTAGTGTTTGATGAAGCAAAACTCATCAGAGATCCATGCCCCACCCAGTGATGTGAGAGTGGCACAGGCCTAGGTAGTAAATGAGAGAACACCATCAGAGATCAAGCTCCGCCCATAGATATGAAGCCCCACCATCAGAGATCAAGCCCCGACCCAGTAGATATGAAGCTCCACCTGTAGATATGAAGCCCCAACCCATCAGAGATCAAGCTCCGCCCAGTAGATATGAAGCCCCACATCAGAGAAATGAAGCCCACGGACCACCTTAGTAGAAGAGGAGAGCTAGAGTTTCCTCTCTTAATGAAGACCGACAGAGTGAGCTGCAGTATTACGTGTCGAAGGTACACACCACACATCTCACACAGGTACAACACACCACCTCACCAGGTACACACGCACACTCTCACACAGGTACAACACGCACACTCTCACACAGGTACAACACGACACACTCTACACAGGTACAACACGCACACTCTTACACAGGTACAACACGCACACTCTACACAGGTACAACACGCACACTCTCACACAGGTACAACACACACACTCTCACACAGGTACAACACACACACTCTCACACAGGTACAACACGCACACTCTCACACAGGTACAACACACACACTCTCACACAGGTACAACAGGCACACTCTCGCACAGGTACAACACGCACACTCTCACACAGGTACAACACGCACACTCTCACACAGGTACAACACGCACACTCTTACACAGGTACAACACGCACACTCTCACACAGGTACAACACGCACACTCTCACACAGGTACAACACGCACACTCTCACACAGGTACACACAGCACACTCTCACACAGGTACAACACGCACACTCTCACACAGGTACAACACGCACACTCTCACACAGCTACAACACGCACACTCTTACACAGGTACAACACGCACACTCTCACACAGGTACAACACGCACACTCTCACACAGGTACAACACGCACACTCTCACACAGGTACAACACGCACACTCTCACACAGGTACAACACGCACACTCTCACACAGGTACAACACGCACACTCTCACACAGGTACAACACGCACACTCTCACACAGGTACAACACGCACACTCTCACACAGGTACAACACGCACACTCTCACACAGGTACAACACGCACACTCTCACACAGGTACAACACGCACACTCTCACACAGGTACAACACGCACACTCTCACACAGGTACAACACGCACAC
Source organism: Chrosomus eos (assembly GCA_036326025.1). Lineage (NCBI taxonomy): Eukaryota > Metazoa > Chordata > Actinopteri > Cypriniformes > Leuciscidae > Chrosomus > Chrosomus eos. The sequence goes on along the minus strand of CM070837.1, from coordinate 36,858,811 downwards.
TCTCACACAGGTACAACACGCACACTCTTACACAGGTACAACACGCACACTCTCACACAGGTACAACACGCACACTCTTCACACAGGTACAACACACAAGTCAAGTCCTTCATTTCTACAGTGCTTTAACACACTCTAAGGTTTGACAGCCACTTTACAGGTAACAGAATTACAGTAAACAGGGGTGTAGCTTTCACAGTAATCTAGAATAAAGTTTTCCAGATTACAAGGTACAAACTGACACTTCGTTGCAGAGATACAACTTAGTCATTCATCTTTCAAAGGTACAACAGCACACTCTCACACGTGAAACAGCACATCTCACACAGTCCAAATCACTCTCAAGGTAACGCAATTACACAGGTAACACGCACTCTTGTCACGTGTACAAACGCACAGCTTCGGTCTAGCTAAGTGTAAGCCTGTTGGTCAACAGGGTAACGCATGTACAGAGTAACATGCACACGTCTCACAGTACTAAGACCTTGGTACACATCGACACATGCATCACACAGGTACAACACGCACACTCTCACACAGGTACAACACACCACTCGTCCACACACGGGTACAACACGCACACTCTCACACAGGTACAACACGCACACTCTCACACAGGTTACAAACGCACACTCTACACAGGTACAACACGCACACTCTCACACAGGTACAACACGCACACTCTTACAAGGTACAACAGCACATCTCACCAGGTACAACACGCACATCTCTCACAAGGTACAACACGCACACTCTCACGACAGGTAAACACACGCACACTCTCACAGGTACACACGACACTCTCAAGGTTCAACACGATCACTCTCAACAGGTACAACAGCACACTTCACACAGGTACAACACGCCACTCTCACACAGGTACAACGACTTCAGGACGACACTCTCACACAGGTACAACACGCACACTCTCACACAGGTACAACACGCACACTCTCACACAGGTACAACACGCACTTCAACGGTACAACACGCACATTACACAGGTACAACACGCACTACCTCAACACCCACTTCACAGGTACAACACGCACACTCTCACACAGGTACAACACGCACACTCTCACACAGGTACAACACGCACACTCTCACAAGTACACACGCACATCTACACGGTACAACACGCACACTCTCACACAGGTACACAGACCTCACACGGCAACACACTCTCACACAGGTACAACACGCACACTCTTACACAGGTACAACACGCACACTCTCACACAGGTACAACACGCACACTCTCACACAGGTACAACACGCACACTCTCACACAGGTACAACACGCACACTCTCACACAGGTACAACACGCACACTCTCACACAGGTACAACACGCACACTCTCACACAGGTACAACATCGCACACTCTCACACAGGTACACACGCAACTCTAACAGTACAACACGCACACTCTCAACAACAAGGTACAACCAACGCACACTCTCACACAGGTACAACACGCACACTCTCACCACAGGTACAACACGCACACTCTCACACAGGTACAACACGCACACTCTTACACAGGTACAAAACACGACACACTCTTACACAGGTACAACACGCACACTCTCACACAGGTACAACACGCACACTCTCACACAGGTACAACACGCACACTCTCACACAGGTACAACACGCACACTCTCACACAGGTACAACACGCACACTCTCACACAGGTACAACACGCACACTCTCACACAGGTACAACACGCACACTCTCACACAGGTACAACACGCACACTCTCACACAGGTACAACACGCACACTCTCACACAGGTACAACACGCACACTCTCACACAGGTACAACACGCACACTCCTCACAGCACTCCACAGGTACAACACGCACATCTCACACAGGTACAACACGCACACTCTCACACAGGTACAACACGCACACTCTCACACAGGTACAACACGCACACTCTCACACAGGTACAACACGCACACTCTCACACAGGTACAACACGCACACTCTCACACAGGTACAACACGCACACTCTCACACAGGTACAACACGCACACTCTCACACAGGTACAACACGCACACTCTCACACAGGTACAACACGCACACTCTCACACAGGTACAACACGCACACTCTCACACAGGTACAACACGCACACTCTCACACAGGTACAAAACACGCACACTCTCACACAGGTACAACACGCACACTCTCACACAGGTACAACACGCACACTCTCACACAGGTACAACACGCACACTCTCACACAGGTACAACACGCACACTCTCACACAGGTACAACACGCACACTCTCACACAGTACAACACGCACACTCTCACACAGGTACAACACGCACACTCTCACACAGGTACAACACGCACACTCTCACACAGGTACAACACGCACACCTACTCTCACACAGTTCATAACACGCACACTCTCACACAGGTACAACACGCACACTCTCACACAGGTACAACACGCACACTCTCACACAGGTACAACACGCACACTCTCACACAGGTACAACACGCACACTCTCACACAGGTACAACACGCACACTCTCACACAGGTACAACACGCAACATCTCACACAGGTACAACACGCACACTCTCACACAGGTACAACACGCACACTCTCACACAGGTACAACACGCACACTCTCACACAGGTACAACACGCACACTCTTACACAGGTACAACACGCACACTCTCACACAAGGTACAACACCCCCCAAAACACGCACACTCTTACACAGGTACAACACACAAGTCAAGTCTCCTTCATTTCTACAGTGCTTTAACACTCTAGAGTTTGACAGCAGCTTTACAGTGATAACAGGAGATTACAGTAACAGAGGGTGTTTAGGCTTTACAGCAGATCTAGAATAAAGTTATTGTCCAGATAAAGTTAGTTTTGATTGATTCACTTCTGTTGCAGAGATCATTAGTTATTCATTATTCAATAGGATCATCAGCATAACAGTGAAAACTAATGCCATGCTTCCTAATGATATCTCCTAAGGGTAGCATGTACAGAGTGTGTGTGTGTGTGTGTGTGTGTGTGTGTGTGTGTGTGTGTGTGTGTGTGTGTGTGTGTGTGTGTGTGAGGGTAGCATGTACAGAGTGAACTGCAGCGGTCCTAGTACTGAGCCTTGTGGTACACACGCACATGCTCACACACACTCACGCTCACTCACACACACGCACACACGTGGCTCTACACTCACGCTCACACACACGCACATGCTCACACACACTCACGCTCACTCACACACACACACGTGGCTCTACACTCACGCTCACACACACACACACACTCTCACACACACTCTTCCTGTCTGTGTTATCAGCTGCTGGAGCGTTCCCCCGGCGACCCCCTGGACGAGCCAATCAGAGAGCAGCGTCGGGCCAAATCAGCTGACGAGCAGAAAACAGACGAGCTCGACAAACCAGAGGTGCTGAGATTCACTGAGGATTTCACACACACACACACACACACACACACACACAAACACACACACCTGAAGGGGTTATTCTGAGAGAACCGGCTGGATGTACATTATCTGCTTATAACACAGCTACTTGCCACATAAATACATAATTAGACAGGATATTATTGATCTGAGGTGAAATATTATATCATCTCTTTAAACGCAAAGCTTCGCGGAGCGAGATCACACTACACATTTAAGAGATACGGTTTACAGTCATAACACTGATTACAGCATTTATACACATAAATAATTATGGAGATCAGAGATATTGATTTCAGATTAAAGATCATAAAACAGTACAAAACAATAGACACAAAATGGCCGCCGCTGTGTTTGTATGAAACTAGAGAGAGCGAGTCCTCCATACTGGATGGCATAATTAAATAACACAATATTGATTCGATTGAGTTTTAATATTTTTTTTAGCTTATATAATCGTTGCTAGCGAGTGTGTAGCGCCGCTGACCCCAGTGACCCGGATGAGCCTGAGTTTCTGTTCTCGGTGAATAATAAACCCCGATTGACCAATCAGAATCAAGTATTCCACCGAGCCGTGTAATAATACACCAATAAAACACAAACTCCGTTTTACACCGAAATAAAAGCTAAATGAAAATGAAATTAAGACATCCATTAATATTAGTATTGTTTTTTTACTATTAAATAAGTCAAATAAATTGTTATTTTATATGTAGTTATATATTTATTCATTTGTTTTAATTTTATGATTTATTGACCTCATCAGTCACATAATGTTTGCAGCTCGGCTGATTGGCTCAGAGCATCCTGTGGATCTGAGCGTGTGTGTGTGTGTGTGTTTCAGGCGCGCGCCGCGTCTCGTCCCGCTCAGAGCAGAAGATCTTCCGGACGCAGAGGAGGATCTCACAGAGTCTGGAGATAATCATCATTTTACTCTTTTATTTATGTGCTTTATAATATTTCAAATAAAAACTCATCATTATTAAAGCACTTCGTTTTTTCATTGTGTGTGTGTTGTGTGTGTGTGTGTGTGTGTGTGTGTGTGTGTGTGTGTGTGTGTGTGTGTGTGTGTGTGTGTGTGTGTGTGTGTGTGTGTGTGTGTGTGTGTGTGTGTGTGTGTGTGAGTGTGAGTGAGTGTGTATTACTCTGATCTTCATCACTCGTGACAGATCATCTCATCGGGTAACAGTCATTAATAATCAATCGTCTGATCAACAGGTGAAGCTCATGAAACAGAAGCTGCATTGTTTTGTCATGTTCATGTTTTTTGCATTGTGGCGAATATTAATAAATGTGCAAAATCATATCTAATGTCACTGTTTTTCGTGAGATTCAGCGTTTTCATTTGCATTCAAGCATTCATTCGGGCCAATAAAATAAACACTTTATTTAATTGTAATTAATAAATATTTTATTATTTTAGAAGATTTAGTGTTACAACCTGATTCAGGATATGCAAAACAACAATTTAAACATTCATCTGCATTAAATAATAATAAAAATAATCTTGTATATAAATAAGTGGTATATAAGTGTGTGGCGCAGGAGGTACTGTAGAGTGTGTGTGTGTGTGTGTCACAGGTCCAGCAGGAGGCGCTGTAGAGTGTGTGTGTGTGTAACAGGTCCAGCAGGAGGCGCTGTAGAGTGTGTGTGTGTGTCACAGGTCCAGCAGGAGGCGCTGTAGAGTGTGTGTGTGTGTGTGTGTGTGTGTCACAGGTCCAGCAGGAGGCGCTGTAGAGTGTTTGTGTGTGTCACAGGTCCAGCAGGAGGCGCTGTAGAGTGTGTGTGTGTGTGTGTGTGTGTCACAGGTCCAGCAGGAGGCGCTGTAGAGTGTGTGTGTGTGTGTGTGTGTGTCACAGGTCCAGCAGGAGGCGCTGTAGAGTGTGTGTGTGTGTGTGTGTGTGTCACAGGTCCAGCAGGAGGCGCTGTAGAGTGTGTGTGTGTGTGTCACAGGTCCAGCAGGAGGCGCTGTAGAGTGTGTGTGTGTGTGTGTGTGTCACAGGTCCAGCAGGAGGCGCTGTAGAGTGTGTGTGTGTGTGTGTGTCACAGGTCCAGCAGGAGGCGCTGTAGAGTCTGTCTGTGTGTGTGTGTTGTGTGTGTGTGTGTGTGTGTCACAGGTCCAGCAGGAGGCGCTGTAGAGTCTGTGTGTGTGTGTGTGTGTCACAGGTCCAGCAGGAGGCGCTGTAGAGTCTGTGTGTGTGTGTGTGTGTGTGTCACAGGTCCAGCAGGAGGCGCTGTAGAGTCTGTGTGTGTGTGTGTGTGTGTGTGTGTGTGTCACAGGTCCAGCAGGAGGCGCTGTAGAGTCTGTGTGTGTGTGTGTGTGTGTGTCACAGGTCCAGCAGGAGGCGCTGTAGAGTCTGTGTTGTGTGTGGTGTGTGTGTGTGTGTGTGTGTGTCACAGGTCCAGCAGGAGGCGCTGTAGAGTCTGTGTGTGTGTGTGTGTGTGTGTGTGTGTGTGTGTGTGTGTGTGTGTGTGTGTGTGTGTGTGTGTCACAGGTCCAGCAGGAGGCGCTGTAGAGCCGGTGGGAGAGTGCGGCTCCGGGGCCCGTCTGATCCCAGGGCCCGACGCACAGATAAGCGACTCAGAGCCTGTAGAGCCGGAGCGTCTCCTGAGGAACACAGGATATATTCCTTATGACAGTTCGATCAGTTTTCTGACTACACACACACACACACTCACTCAATCACACACACACACCACACGCCCGCCAACACTGGGCGGCCTGTCTAGTCAGTGACACACACACTACTAAATAAACACTATTTCATACTGATGTGATGATGTCACACTCACGTGTCGTGCCACACAGGTAGCGTATGCAAATTTGAGCTCCTCCCCACACGCAGCTCACGGCAGGGAATAGCTCCGCCCCTTTGGGGAGGCCCCTGAAGGCCACGCCCAGATAGCAGTTGTCCACCACGTATCCCAGCGTCCCCGCGTCTGCGTCCAGAACCACTAACACACGATCCGGAATGCTTGGGATATCCGAGGCTCCACCCCCAAGGTACCGCCTCCTCTTCCCATCATGCCAAAGCTGATTGGTCGAGAGGTCCCAGCCCCAGGAACACGAGTCTCCGCCTATTAGCGCTGTGTAGCCTGAGGCCTGCAGGGGGCATGTGTGTGTGGACACGCCCAGGAGGGCGTGGCTTCCTCTCTGTAGCTCCTCCCACACCACTTCCCATATGTGCAGCCCCGCCTCTACGCCGACGGCTCCACGAACCGCATCACTGCTCTGCTCCACACGGGCTCGACACACACTCCCGCCCGACACACACACCTGCAGGTTAGGCGACAGGTGCGTCCGGCTCCACTGCGATCGAGAGTTGCCGGGGGCGACGGGGGGCGTGTCCAGAAGCACCGCGAGCCGAATGGGCGGGGCTTCAGAGAACGGACTGAACCCGGATGAGGATCTGTGGTGTTTTCTAAGATGGCCGTCCCTCAGCCAGCAACTCAGTGTAAGACCCATCCAATCAGATCACAGCAATCACAGAACTAGATCAACTTCCTGTTCAGAGACACAAAACAACACTCAAGAAGCCACTATAATACAACATTCATCAAACTACACTATGATTAAATTAATCATTTGTTAACAAACAAGTATTCATTACTTCAATGAGCTCATTGTTTCTGTATTTAATTATTACATTGTTTAAATGAATACCTTTTTCACTAACTGTTTTTTTAGATTTCTGAAATACATGACTTCTTAGACCGTTAGCAAAGAACATATAGGCTGTGTCCGAAATCTCCACTCAAACCACTACTCCCTAACCCCTATGTATGGGGTAGGGAGTAGAGCACTATATAGTGAGCTCACCAGCATAATAGAAACAAACACCACTTTCGGACACTACTCGATCGTCTCTCGGCGCCGTTGATTACGGCATTACTGTCGCAAATTCGTATTGTCGCACTTCTATCCTTGACGTCCATCCGCCATTTTTACGATCAGCGCAATGCATGATGGTATGTAGGGCTTGGGTTAGTGACCATCGGTTTACACTACTTTTCAAAATGCATTCTGGGATACATTGAGTGGACTATATAGGGCAGGGATGGGCAACTTCGGTCCTGGAGGGCCACTGTCCTACAGAGTTTAGCTTCAACCCTAATCAAACACACCTGAACAAGCTGAACAAGCTAATCAAGGTCTTCAGGATTACTAGAAAATTACAAACAGGTGATTTTTTCAGGGTTGGAGCTAAACTCTGTAGGACAGTGGCCCTCCAGGACTGAAGTTGCCCATCCCTGATATAGGGTATAATAATCATCACTATACATTCGGACAGCACTACAAAATGGCGAGCTCAGTGAGTAGTGGGAGATTTCGGACACAGCCATAGATATTTACTCTGCCGTTAGTGGGGAAACTCCACCTGATTGGTTCGCGCGTCAGAGGCGCTTCGCCATTGGATGTGCAGTTGCCGCAGCGCAGCCAATGGGCGAGCTGGACGCTCTGCTGTGTTCGCTGTGAAACTGCACTGATTGGCTTCAATATTCCTCGAGGAACGGAGTTTCCCCACTTATCTACAATGCTCGTTCCCGAGGTTACGCTAGCGTTTCCTCTGATAACAGATTACTCTAAACTGTAATATGGACTCATGCATGTTCTGACTGTAAAGCTGCTTTGAAATTATGTATATTGTGAAACGCGCTATTGAAGTGAATTAAAATCATTATTATCAATTCAATTATTTAAGTAGCCTATAATATTGTGTAACAATATTTGGTTACACTTTATTTTAAGGTGTCATTGTTACAGTGTAATTATTTATTTAAGTACAGAGTAATATTAATGCACTACATCATGTACTCAGGGTAGGATAGTTGCATGTAATTATTCATAATTTACTGTTATTACTATACATGTAACATATGTAACACTGTAAAATAAAGTCTTACCCAATATTTTATTGGTCAAACATTATCAACTGTACCGGTAATTGTATGACATTTTAATAACATTTCATAATATAATTACACTTCCAAGTACAGTTACAGTAATAACCTCTTTAATTGTTTATCTTTTGCTCTCGAAGGAAGAAATGAGGGTTATTTTGAAGGGTAATGTTTTGAATGTCATGTAATGTGTTGCTAAGCTCTTAAAGACATCGGTAACATTTTACAATAATCTCATTTACATTAGATCATGAACTAACAAGTGCACGCAATACATTTGTTACTGTATTTATTAATCTTTGTTGATGTTAGTTAATAAAAATACAGCTGTTCATTGTTTGTTCATGTTAGTTGACATCACATTAACTAATTTTAACAAATACAGCCTTTGATTTTAAGTTAACAATGTATTAGTAAATGTTGAAAGTAATATTAACTAAGATTAATAAATGCTGTAGAAGTATTGTTCATTCTTAGTTCATGTATTGTAAAGTGTCACCAAGACACTTTAAATCTCAACGGGACCGACTTGGGTTTAAATATAGATGATTAATAATGCTGCTAATTTTCATATATTGTGTATTTCTGCTGTTTAATCTCGTATTAAAGAATAAAGTTATTAAGCCAGTGACGGGCTCTTACCGTGAGTGTGCGCGCCGCGTGTCCCGCGCCGCTCGTTCGTTCATCCCGCATTTAAACGTCACTTATCTCCCGCGCGCGCTCCCGCGACGTCAAGGCCGGTACCGAGAGTGACGTCTGCGCGCTCCCCGGTGACGTATTTCATTCATATCCCCGTAACATGATGTACCAGGGTGTGTATAAGGGCTATGTTATGTAAGGGTTAATGCCCGACGAGGTGTCCGTTGTAAGGTTTTAATGGACGACGGCGAGGTGTAAACCGGCCGACGCGCAGCGGAGACGGTGCCTCCGCCGAAGTCCATTAAAACCTTACAACGGACACCTCGAAGGGCATTAACCCGCTTATACCATGGTCACTTGCCAAATAAAACATTTTTAAAACATTAGTTTATATTTTAATTAGGCTAAATCTCTAGTTTTTACAAATAATAACTTGCCTGACGGTTTATTTAGCAACCGGAGATATTCATAGTCCGCTCAGCTTGTAGAACCCTTCAGGTTCAAAAATGCATTTTTAGTTCATGAAACACAAAGGCATAGTTATTTTTTTTTTATTACACATAAAACACTATGTGTTACACTTGTCTACACTAACCACAACCTCCGAAGCACCGCTGTAACGTTAGGTCGACTCTCCGATGCTGGACTGGAGAGCCGTCAAATAATGTCTGTGACAGGCCATCGATGCGAGAGCAGTCTGCGGGCTTACTGGGCTCCGTCAGTCCGTGAGAGCAGTGTGAGAGACTGAAGATGAAATAACGAAGTCGCTCATTGTTGTATTAGTCCCAGAACAGCCGATTGCATCATCGCACAACCCAGGACCCTGAACGAGCGCGCGCCCTGTGTGGACTGCCTGTTGCTATGGTTACTCACAGCTGTTGTAGGCAGCGCATTTATTTATTAATTTCGAATGGTAAACAGGCAGTTTCACCAGAACTTCTTTACTAGGTGTCCTCTATCACTTTTTAACGGACACCCTGCAGCCAATCAGAATCGAGTATTCACCCAGACCATGGTATAATATAATATAAGGTTAATGAGTGAGTCACATGTAGCAAGTCGCAGATTCACTTTACTGAACTCATAACAAGCTTTAAATGATTAATTTATCAGTGTATTAAAATACTAACACTATATAAAATATAAATCATATACAGTATATATACCTCTACTGTACTGTACTCACTGTAGATGAGCTGAAGATGGTGAGTCTGATTCAGTTTCTACATGAAACTTTCTGAACAAATCAAGGCATTTCTCAGTTTATTGAGATACTGTACTGTACATACTGTATCCAGTGTGTGTGGTTGGTGTGTGTGTGTGTGTGTGTGTGTGTGTGTGTGTGTGTGGTGGTGTGTGTGTGTGTGATGTGGGTGTGTGTGAGATGTGGTGGTGAGATGAGGGATGGATGAGGGAGATGGAGGTGGAGGATATGATGGATGGGGTGGAGGATGATGGATGGATGAAGGGGATGGATGGAGGGTGGAGGGATGATGGATGAGGATGATAGGGATGGGATGGAGGGTAATGATGGAGTAGAGGATGTGATAGGGGGAGGATGATGATAGGGATGGAGGTGATGGATGGAGGGTGATGGGATGGGATGAGGATGATGGGATGGAGGGATGAAGGATGGAGAGGATGATGGATGGATGGGATGTGGAGGGGGTGGTGAGAGGTGATGGATGGAGGGGAGTGTGGTGGGATGGTGGTGGAGGGGATGGAGGGTGAGGATGGATGGTGAGGATGATGGATGGGAGGATGATGGATGGAGGATGGTGGGTGAGGATGATGATAGGATGGATGGAGGGATGATGGAGGGATGATGGATGGATAGGGATGGATGGATGGAGATGGAGGGGATGAGGATGGAGGGGTGGAGGATGGATGATGGAGGGGTGGAGGATGTGGATGGAGGGGTGGAGGTGAGGATGATGAAGGATGGATGGATGAGGGATGATGGAGGGATGATGGAGGTGGATGGAGGGTGGAGAGGATGATGATGGAGGAGATGATGGATGGAGGGTGGAGGGATGATGGATGGAGGGGTGGAGGTAGGAGAGGATGAGGATGAGGATGATGGATGGAGGGGTGGAGGGAGATGATGGAGTGGAGGGATGATGGATGGAGTGGATGGAGGTGGAGGGATTGATGGGAGGTGGAGGATGATGGATGGAGGGGTGGAGGATGATGTGGAGGGGTGGAGGGATGGATGGATGGAGGAGGGATGGAGGAGGATGATGGATGGAGGGTGAGGATGGAGTGGAGGGTGTGGAGGATGATGGATGGAGGGATGATGGATGGAGGGGTGGAGGGATGGATGGAGGGGTGGAGGGATGATGGATGGAGGATGATGGAGGGGTGGAGGGTGGATGGATGGAGGGTGGAGGGAGATGGTGGAGGATGATGGAGGTGGAGGGATGATGGATGGAGGGGTGGAGGGATGATGGATGGGGGATGATGATGGGGGTGGAGGGATGATGGATGGAGGGATGATGGAGGGGTGAGAGGATGGAGGGGTGGAGGGATGATGGATGGGAGGGTGATGGAGGGTGGGATGATGGATGGAGGGATGGATGTGGTGGAGGGGGATGGGGGGTGTGGAGGATGAGGAGGGAGAGGGATGATGGTGGAGGTGAGGAGGGATGGAGGGAGGGTGAGGGATGATGGAGGTGGGGGGGGGTAGGGTGAGGATGTGGAGGTGGAGGATGATGGTGGAGGGTGGAGGAGATGGATGGAGGATGAGGATGGATGGGAGGGGTGAGGGTGTGGTGGGTGATGATGGAGGGTGAGGGTGTGGTGGAGGGATGTGGTGGGTGAGGATGAGGGGGAGGGATGGATGGGGGGGGAGGATGGGGGGTGGATGAGGTGAGGAGGGGTGGAGGATGGGGAGTGGGGGTGGGAGGGGTGAGGGGATGATGGAGGGTGTGGGAGTGATGAGGTGTGGGGGTGAGGGATGGGTGGGGGGATGAGGGGGAGGAGTGGAGGGGTGGGGGTGGAGGATGATGGAGGGGTGGAGGTGATGTGAGTGATGGAGGTGGAGGGATGAGGGTGGAGGGATGATGGAGGAGGGATGATGAGGGGTGAGGGATGATGGAGGGGGTGGAGGGATGATGAGGGATGATGGAGGGGTGGGGATGATGGGGATGATGGAGGGGTGGAGGGATGATGGAGGGTGGAGGGATGATGGAGGTGGAGGGGATGAGGGATGTGGAGGTGGAGGATGATGGAGGGAGGGATGATGGATGGAGGGGTGGAGGGATGATGAGAGATGATGGAGGGGTGGAGGGATGATGGAGGGGTGGAGGCATGATGGATGGAGGGATGATGGAGGGAGGGAGGGATGATGGAGGGGTGGAGGGATGATGGAGGGTGGGGATGATGAGGGATGATGGAGGGGTGGAGGGATGATGGAGGGAGGGATGATGGATGGAGGGGTGGAGGGATGATGAGAGATGATGGAGGGGTGGAGGGATGATGGAGGGGTGGAGGCATGATGGATGGAGGGATGATGGAGGGAGGGAGGGATGATTACCTTGGGTTAGTCTCCTGCTGTAGTGGAGAAAGAGCTGTTAAACACCAGAGCTCCTGTTCTTCTGAGACACACACACACACACACACACACACACACACACACACACACACGAGAGAGAGAGAGAGAGAGAGAGAGAGAGAGGAGAGAGAGAGAGAGAGAGAGAGAGAGATTTTTTATTCCATAGGAGATGGTCACACTTCAGTTGAGCTCCAGATAAATGACAAAAAATAAGAATAATTTTACCACAAAATGAGAAAAAAGTTGAAGATTTAACATAAAACAACGTCTAGACAAGGTTTTTGTTGAATTAGGACAGTTTTTTATTTATTTTTATTAAATTTTTTCACACCTGAACCTGAGGAAAATTCAAGAGAAGATCATCACAGGATTCCCCTCTACAGAAGAGGACATTTATAATGAAAAGGATGACATCAAGCAACATAAACAACAAACAACATAACAACTAAGAAGAAAACTTACAAGAAAGAAGAGAGGTAAAGACATTTTGAACAGAAAGTGCCATTTCATATCTCTCCGAGTTTTTGCTTAGAAGAACAGCACAAAGAGACATTTTGGACAAAACTGAAACTTGAACTTTAAAGAAATATATATTTTTATTTTTTCTCACAAAATCAGTGAAAGTCATATTTTTTGCCTGCTTTTTTGGCTTGTTTATTAATTTTTATCCCTTTATATCGTCACTGAGAGAAAATAAACAAAAAATTGGCAGTTATTTCAGTTGGATGTTTACATTCTAAATCAACTATGGCCAGTGCATCCTCCTGGCCCCGCCCCCAGAAGAGTTCTGAACACTCCAGCTACAGCACCAGGCCTAAACAACCCCCATATGTGGAGGCCATCCCACTGCACTATCCTAAAGAGATCACAAATGAATCGGCACGGAAAGTCTACAAAAACAAAAGGCTGACAGACAACCCAGAAACCCTTTTTGCAGACCTACATAAAGATGGCAGCATAAGTAACCTGATATTTTATACCAACAAGCCCTATGCATGGCACAAGGCCATCATTGCACACTATCCCTCTGCTGAAAGAAAAGGCATCTGCGGGGGTTTCCAGTTAAAAATAAGAAACGAGGAAGACACAACAACCACGACCGTAAACATCTACAAAACAACAGGTATAGTGGTGGTAAAAAGCATCAATGGTCTCTTTGAACAAGACTTCCTCTGCATCAAAGACAGAGCACAGAAAGAGACCACTACCAGCGACCAACTTATCCCTCCTGAGGAGTCAGTCTTCCACACCTTCCACACAGACGAGGATCAGACAGAACACAGCGACCCTTCGAGCACAGAACAGACCAAAGACCCCCATCCACACTGCTATTGCACTGACCTGAGGGAGAGATTCACAGAGCTAGAGGGAGAAATGGTCCAGCTCAAGGAGATGATCTTCTCCCTGCAAACAGTTCAGACAACAGACCAGACCAGCAACAGCCCCACAGCCAAGCACAGAGACAGGGACAGCCTCAGGAGAGAGCTGTCTACACTGCAGACTGAGGTGACGGAGCTCCAGCAGGAGAGAGAGGGGTTAAGGGCTCAGCTGGAGACACTGGAAACACGGTTCTTACATCAGACTGAGTTACACAAGGCACAACTAACAGCAATGAGGATGGAAATAAGTGAACTGAGGCAGGACAGAGGAGCGCAGCACAGCGAGTTCAGCTCATCAGAGGAACTGGTGGAGCAGGACACTCTTCACCCTGATCACAACTCTCAAACAACAGAGATTCAGCACAGCCAGAATCCTCCTCTCCCATCAGATCCTTCCCTCACCTCACAACCAGCCTCACACTCAGAAGACCCCTCCACACCGACAGAAGGAACACTACGACCGGAAATCGCTATTTTAATTGATTCAAATGGGAAATTTATAGATGAAAAGAAGCTTTTTCCCAAGCACAGAGTGGCCAAACTCTGGTGTCCGAACACTCAGAGCGCACTCAAATGGCTAAGTGTTGACAACCTGGGATCCCCAAGCCATGTAATAATCCACACCGGCACAAACGATCTGAGGGCCCAACAGGAGAGGGTGGCTACATCACTACAAACAGTGATTGAAAAGGCCTCAACCACCTTCCCAAATGCTAAAGTTATCATCTCCACACTGCTGCCCCGAAAAGACTTCCACCCTGACACTATCCAGCGGGTGAACGCCCACCTCTCCCGTTCTTGTGCACTGAAACCCAATGTGCACCTGGCACACCACCCCACCCTGGACCCCTCATGCCTCTACGACCATGTCCATCTGTACAAGACCGCTGTTCCTGTCTTCACCAGGACCCTAAAAGATGTGGCCCTGAGTCGGCATCACAACAGCACCCCCAGGAGCAACAGAGCCCAACAACCTCCAGCCAGACCTGTAAGAAAGCACAGTGTACCCACAGAGAGAACATCCAGAAGACTTCCATCAAGACGACAGCACTCTCACATGCTGAGACCACCCCAGCCAACACTTGAGCATCTTCTTCCAGCCTCTAATACCTCACATCCAGTGCATCAGGCCAGGCCAAAGCCCCTCCTGCCGACCCCCTGCCCTCCTCATACCCCGCAGGCCCCGGGCAGACACAGCTACGCTCAGATAGTGAGCAGAACATCCACAACAGCACCAGTGCAAGCCACATCAACAGAGCTAAGAGACATCCGTCAGATGCTGAACCTCATCTGCTCACACCTACTGTCATAGGTCAAAACTTATCACCAAAATTATGACCCCATGGATAACAAAGCCTTTATCATTTCATGTTGGAACATTCAAGGCCTGAGATCATCTACCTTTGGCCTCAAAAGCAGAAACCCAGATTTCAACTCAGAAATCAAAAACTCAGACATCATCATCCTGCAGGAGACATGGAGCAGAGGAGATGGACCCACCGGCTGCCCCGAAGGCTACAGAGAACTCATCATCCCATCCGTTAAACTGCCTGGAGTGACACAAGGAAGAGACTCAGGAGGAATGCTTATCTGGTACAGATCAAATCTTGCCCATGCCATCAAAGTAGCTAAAACAGGACAATTCTACACATGGTTAGAAATTAATAAGACAGTCACCGCAACAGAGAAAAACATCTTCCTGTGTGCCACTTATATCCCTCCAGCAGAGTCTCCATATTTTAATGAAGACAGTTTATCCATTCTTGAAGTAGACATTAATTACTTCCAGTCACAGGGAAGCGTGCTGCTCTGTGGAGACCTGAATACCAGAACAGGTGAAGAACTGGACACACTGAACCCTCAGGGGGACAAACACCTGCCCGGAGGAGACGTCCTCCCTACACCCATACAAGCACAGAGACACAACTATGACAAAACAACAAACAAAAGCGGAACACATCTTCTTCATCTGTGTCGCACACTAGGTCTGTTCCTAGTCAACGGCAGGCTTCGAGGAGACTCCTACGGTAGATACACCTACAGCTCATCTTTCGGTAGCAGTACAGTCGACTATTTTCTGACAGACCTTAACCCAAGCTCCCTCAGAGCGTTCACAGTCAGCCCACTAAACCCCCTGTCAGACCACAGTAAAATAACCCTCTACTTAAACAGAGCAATGCCCAACCAAGAAGCATCTAAACAAACCCAGCTCCACTCACTTAGAAACATGTATAGATGGAAACAAAACAGTAAAGATATATATCTAAGTACAATTAGTCAACCGAAAATTCAAGCCCTATTAGATAAATTCCTTGCCACTCCTTTCCTGCACAATAGTGAAGGTACAAACCTAGCAGTAGACAAGCTGAACAGAATATTTGAGGTATCAGCAACATTATCCAACTTAAAAAACACAAAAAGAAAACCAAAAAGACCACATGCCACTGAGAAATGGTTTGACAACGACTGCAAAAAACTTAGGAAAGAATTAAGAATCCTATCCAACCAGAAACACAGAGATGCTGACAATGAGAACATCCGTCATCTCTATCACGAAAAACTTAAACAATATAGGAATACTTTAAGAAAGAAAAAAGAACAAAACACAAAGAGTCAACTCAGAGAAATTGAAGAATCCTTAGAATCCGACCAGTTCTGGAAACATTGGAACACACTAAACAAATCCTACCATCAAGAACTAGCTATCCAGAATGGAGATGTTTGGATTAACCACTTCTCCAACCTCTTTAATAATGTAAACAAAAATCAGGAACAAAATGCCCTTTATGACAAACTAAGGGTTTTAGAATCAACCATCAAAGACTACCAGAACCCATTAGACTCCCCAATAACACTAACCGAACTATTACACAAAATCCAAACCCTGAAACTGCAAAAAGCCTGTGGTGTCGATGGCATCCTGAATGAAATGATTAAATACACAGACCACAAATTCAAATTAGCCATTCTCAAGCTCTTCAATATCATCCTGAGTTTAGGTATATTCCCCAACATTTGGAACAAAGGACTTATTACCCCAATACATAAAAACGGAGACAGATTTGACCCTATAACTACCGTGGTATATGTGTAAACAGCAACCTAGGCAAACTCTTCTGCAACGTCCTAAACAGCAGACTAGCCCATTTTCTCAGAGACACAAATGTCCTGAGCAAGTGTCAAATTGGCTTCCAACCAAAATATCGCACATCAGACCATATATACACTCTCCATACCTTAGTCGATAAGCAAATTAACGAAAACAAAACTAAAATTTTCTCATGCTTTGTGGACTTCAAAAAAGCTTTTGACTCCATTTGGCATGAAGGTCTTTTTCTTCAATTAATCCAGTGCGGCATTGGAGGAAAAACATATGACATCATCAAATCAATGTACACAAACAACAAATTTGCAGTTAAAATTGGTAACAAACACACAGAATTCCTCCCTCAGAGTCGAGGAGTGAGACAGGGCTGCAGCTTAAGTCCTACGCTGTTCAATATCTATATAAATGAGCTAGCGAGGGCTCTGGATCAGTCTGCAGCACCTGGCCTTACTCTACTGGCACTGAAGTCAGATGCCTTCTGTTTGCTGATGATCTGGTGCTGCTGTCTCCCACTAAAGAGGGTCTACAGCAGCATCTAGACCTCCTGCACAGCTTCTGTCAGTCATGGGCCCTGGCAGTTAACCCCAAAAAGACTAAAATAATGATTTTCCAAAAAAGACCCAGCCGCCAAGACCAACATCATAATTTTAAATTGAACAACATGCTCATCGAACACACACAGGACTACACTTACCTTGGCATAAACATTAGCAACACAGGAAATTTTAAAAAAGCTGTTAACGATTTGAGAGACAAGGCATGGAGAGCTTTCTATGCTATTAAGAGAAATATCCAAATTGACATCCCAATCAGAATCTGGCTAAAAATCATCAAAACAGTAATAGAGCCCATCGCGCTGTACGGGAGTGAAGTCTGGGGTCCACTCGCAGACCAAGAGTTCACTAAATGGGACAAACACCCAATAGAGACTTTGCAGACCGAGCTGTGCAAAATCTTGCTACGAGTTCAGCGCAAAACCCCAAATAATGCCTGTAGAGCAGAGTTAGGATTATACCCCCTTGTATTTACGATTCAAAAAAGAGCCATTAAATTCCATGCCCACTTAAAAACAGTGATGAACAGACCCTCCATCACAAAGCCCTGGCCTACCGAGAGCTGAAGCCGGAGAAGAACGCCCTCGGCCGATTGGTCTTACAGCTGACGTCACAGACTGACTGTAGGAGCCATACTTACCACCTTATTTAATTTTTATAAATTTGTTAATTTAAATATCAGAATGTTGTTGTATTGTTAATTGTGTTTATTTCTCTGAGTGTGTGCCCTCTATAGGTAAGAGGGGAAAAGTTGTATAAAGGATAGGCCACCCCTGACAGGAAGGGGGCGCTGGTGCAAGAGCACACAGTCTTTTGACCGTGCACATGGAGCTAGGGTGGCATGGTGCAACAAACCTGCAAGCGGCCTAAAAGTTGTTTGTTTTGTTTTATGTTACAATGCATTTTTATTTTTGATTTAATAAACTTCAGTTATTTGTTTGGAACATCAACACGCCTCTCTGGATCTATTCATGGTACTTTGCACGCGTCAGAATCATAGCATCAGCATCTCCCACAGTGGACAAGAAACTTGTTTTCACCACTACAAAATGTCAAAAGACTTGCTTTGAAAATGGATTATCCATAAACTTGAACGGAGTGGATGGACTGTTTGAAGACCACATGGCATTGGAAGCAGAGAACAAAGGAAACTTCTCAAAGAGGTATGTGCTTGCGGAAACAAAGTGCTGAGTTAAATTTGAATTTTACTGGAAAAACTCAAGTTTGATGCTGCAAACTGTGGATGAAAGGATTAATTTGATGAAAGAGTTCAAAGGTCTTGATGCATGCCATTTTAAAGAGGAATCAAAGGAAATTTGAAAAGTTTGTGTCTTTGGAAAGAGGATATTTGCTTGTTTGAGACAAAATGGAGGACGAGTCTTATCTAGAACAATCCCCAAACTCAGCCCAAAGAGATTTGAATGAGGTTGCTGCTCGTTTGAAAGCCTCTAGAGCAGGCAAGATGGCACACCTTACTAGACGAATTAATATTGTTAACTCTTTGATGACTGATGCTGAATATCTTGAAGAAGTAAAGGGAAACATGATGAAGTTCAATGAAATGTTTGTTGAATTCAAGTCTCTTCAAGAATCATATGTACAAGTGTTAAGTGAAGAGGATAAAGTTGAAGACCTGAAAACCTGGTATGAACCAAGAATGAAACATGTTGATATGTTTGTTTCTACTGTTGAGAAGTGGATGTCTACTATTCAAGAAGAATCAGACTTTCAAACTAGTTCTCCAGTTTCTTCTGCTCTAAAAGTGACTGACCAGCTAAATGATGATAACACTTCAGTTGTTCTGTCTGTGCGTAGCAGTAGATCTGGCAGATCTAGCAGATCAAATTTAAGCAGATCAAGTGTGTCAACATCAGCCTCAGCTCGTATCTGTGCAGAGGCAGAGAGGGCAGCTTTAATTGCCAAAGCCAATACACTGCAACAAAAACATGCTATAGAGAAGAAAGAAGAGGAACTTAGAAAGATGAAGGAGGTGTGGGAAGTTCAAGCTGAAATTGCAGCCAACACCGCAAAAATCGAGTATCTCAAGAATGCTGAGACCTCAATAACCAATGGAAATACTGTTGAAGATGATGCCATGAATGTGTATTGTAAGGAGATGTTGGATAAAACTCCAGTGCAACAAGATGTGCGCCCAAAAAAGACACTTCATGAACTCTCTACAGCACCAACTCAGACTGCAAGACATTCTTTTCCTCAGTACAGCAATGCAATTCAACAACCCACCACCATGAAGACTGACTCCAAACTCTCTGCACAAATCTCTCATACAGCTCAAGCAAGACCTCTAGAAAGTAGAGAATCATCTTCATCTAATGCCATTCAAGGGCCTGATCTTGCTAAAATTCTTCAAAAACAAAACAACTTGACAGATATGCTTGTGAAACAACAACTTCTTTCCACCTTACCAAGAGGGGAAATTCCAATGTTTAGTGGAGATATTCTGCAGTACCGGTCATTCCTTCATTCTTTTGAGCACATCATTGAAACTAAAACAGATGATAATGCAGACAGGCTGCACTTTCTCATTCAGTACACAAGGGGACTACCACAGGAGCTGGTAAGAAGTTGCCAACACATGTCACCAAACCAAGGTTACCAAAAGGCAAAGCAGCTATTAAAAGAACACTTTGGTAATGCATATAGGATTTCATGTGCTTATATTGAGAAAGCTCTTTCTTGGCCTTCAATCAAGCCAGAAGATCCAAAGGCTTTACAGGCCTTCGCATTGTGTCTTAGAAGCTGCTGCAATGGTATGGAAGATTTGAAGTTCATGGAAGAACTGGACACAGTCTCCAATATGAGGTGTATTGCTTTCAAACTCCCCTACAAGCTCAGAGAGAGGTGGCGCACAAAGGCATTTGAGTTGCAAGAACAGAGGAACAAGGTAAAGATGGTAGATCTTGTCAGCTTCATTGAAAAACAAGCTAACATTGTCTCAGACCCAATATTTGGTGATATCCAAGACTCAAGCCCAAGTAAAGGAAAGCCCAAAGTGCTAGTGAAGCCCAAATCCAAAGGCAGTTTTGCTACCAATGTTCATGTGAACTCACCACAGACCACATCTAAGGATTCACAGCCAATTTCATGTCTCTACTGTAACAATGGACATGATTTGATGTCATGCTTGCAGTTTGAAAATCAGCCGCACAGAGAAAAGATAAACTTTATAAGACAGAATGGAATCTGTTTTGGGTGTTTAACCAAAGGAGGACATATAAGTAAAGACTGCACACAGCATCTGAACTGCTCCATATGCAACAAACAGCATCCAAGTGTGTTACACATTAAAGCATTGGAATCATCAAAACAACTGAAGAAAACACCTGTGAGTAGCACACAGGTCTCCCTTCAAGATGGTAAGCATGCTGGAGTCAGAAACATGCAGTTTTACACAGAGTGTTTGTTGTCGATTGTACCAGTACAGGTTAAAAGCTCAAAAGGAAGTAAGATTCTGCACACATATGCCTTTCTTGATCCTGGTAGCTCGGCAAGCTTCTGCACAGAGGATCTTATGAGGAAACTCAACATTACTGGAAGAAAGACCAATATTCTTCTTCGAACAATGAGCCAGGATAAGTCTGTGCCCTCGTACATTGTCAGTGGGTTGGAAGTGTCTTCACTGGAAGAAAGTAACTTCATCCACCTGCCAGAAGTCTACACCCAAAAGATCATGCCTGTTGACGCCTGTAACATTCCCACAAAGGAAGAACTATCTAAATGGCCATACCTGAGTCAGGTACAGTTTCCTAGGATTCCAGCCAAGGTGGAGTTGTTGATTGGAAGCAATGCTCCCAAAGCCATTGAACCTTGGGAAATCCTTAATAGCCAAGGGGATGGGCCATGTGCAGTTAAGACCCTACTAGGGTGGGTTATTAATGGTCCTTCACAAGGCAAAAACACAGCAAACAGGAACAGTTGTGATGGTGGTGTTGTTAACAGAATTTCTATCTTGAACTTGGAAGAAATGTTGATGCAACAATACAGCCATGATTTTAATGAGCGTTCAAGTGAAGAGAAGGCTGAAATTTCTATAGAAGACAAAAGATTCATCAAGATTGCAGAACAGTCAATAAAATTAAAAAATGGACATTACACTCTTAATCTACCTTTTAGGAAGGACGACACAGTGTTGCCTAACAATTACCAAGTGGCAGAACAGCGACTTCAAAGTTTGAAAAGAAAGTTCAAGAGGAATGAAAAATTCAAAACTGAATATACTGAATTTCTAACAGAAGTCATTAAAAAGGGCTATGCTGAAGTGGTGCCGCAACAAGAGCTGAAAAGATCAGATGGTAAATTGTGGTACATCCCACATCATGGTGTATACCATCCTCAAAAACAGACCATAAGGGTGGTTTTTGACTGCGCTGTTACTTTTCAAGGTAAATCCCTCAACTCAGAACTTCTTCAGGGTCCTGATTTGACCAGCACACTTTTTGATGTTTTGACCAGATTTCGCCAAGAATCTGTAGCAGTTATGACAGATATCAAAGCAATGTTCCATCAAGTCAGAGTGTCAAGATCAGATGTTGACTTTTTGCGATTCCTCTGGTGGCCAAGTGGTGATGTCAGCATGCCTGCTGTGGAACATCGAATGACGGTACATCTATTTGGGGCAGTCTCATCCCCCAGCTGTGCTAACTTTGCTCTGAGGCAAACAGCCAAAGACAACAAAGACTGTTTTCGAACTGAGGTGATAAACACGGTTGAGAACAACTTCTATGTAGATGATTGCTTGAAGTCCCTTCCAACAGAGCATGAAGCAGTAGAATTGGTGAAAGATCTAACATCTCTCTGTCAAACAGGAGGATTCCATCTTACAAAATGGGTGAGTAACAGTCGTACTGTTCTTACACATATTCCAAAGGAAGACAGAGCTCAGAATGTAAAGGAATTAGACCTTGACAGGGAAAAGCTTCCCACTGAAAGAGCTCTTGGATTGTTGTGGTGCGTGGAGAATGATGTGTTTAAGTTCAATATCACTGTCAAGTGCAAATCCCACACCCGAAGAAACTTGCTATCAGTCGTGAGCTCCATCTATGATCCACTTGGATTTTTGAGTCCCTTTACTCTACCT
>CM070837.1:36818611-36831111 GCA_036326025.1 Chrosomus eos | reverse complement strand
GATGTCTCTCCACGATCTTTCCTTCAGGGCTCTGTCCGCTTCTAGGCACCTCATGCACTCCAGTTTTCCAGGAACCCTGCGCTCTGCCATGAACTTTCCTAGGTGTTTGTTCACTGCTCTTCTCTCCTCTTCACTCCATGGTCTCTTCAGGATTATCCTGGATGTCTCTACAAATAACAAATACAATGTAGATTGTGTAAACTTTAAAACAGAGACCAAAATGTAGGTTTCTTAAACTGCTTTTGCTTGCTCAGTCACAGAAAGTCCCCAAATGTAACATTTGTCCCTAATGTGTTCATTATGACACAGAGCGAATGGATTTTTGATTAAAGACAATATGACATGAGCAATCAAATTTGCCTTGATATTTTGCCATATAAGAGGTCTTTGTACCATTAAAACATACTGCAAGTTTTATAGCTTAAAATAAAGATTAAAAAAAGCCATGTCATGACCCCTTTAATATTTACCATAGTCACTGTATAGTAGGGGTGTAAAAATAGTGTGTATCATGGTTTAAAAAATGTGCGGTGCTATGGCGAGTGGGCGCTTTTTTTAAAATTATTTAATTGTTTGTTCAACACAAGGAGCTCAAAATAGATTGTATACTAGAATTTAAAGTGCTCTGTTAAGTTTGGCTGAAACGGCAATAACTGAAACTACGTAACAATGTAATGTAAAGAGCAGCAGGATTCTGGGAAAGACCCGCCTTTACAGCACTTGTGTCTCTGGTTTCAAAGCAGAAACTGCCTGAAATGTCAAAGTAATGGAAAATTAGGCTAAACACAGAGAACAGATAAGAGAGAGCAATTGATTCACCTTTATGACTACATTTAATTGTCATGAAACAGCCTATATGTGCTGAATCAAAAAGTTTAATCTATAAATGTTTTTTTTAAACTGAGTCGTAATAAGAATGAACCACTTTGTAAACCGTGAGTTCAGTATTGTATACTGTACCGAATCATGAGATATGTTTTTTAGGGAAGGACTACATGCCTGCACACATATATTCAAACGTGCATATATACCTATAGAAGAACCCTTAATACGCATGGGCACGCCCTCAGCGTTCCCACAGGCTCGCGTTTTTAAAGTTTGCATAGAGAGAACTCAAGAGTTTTCTGTTAAAACGGTGTGTGTTAGCGGCCGCTAAGTTAATAACTAATGATCGTTGCGACGGAAGTGAATCAATCAAAACTAACTTTATCTGGACAATAACTTTATTCTAGATCTGCTGTAAAGCCTAAACACTCTCTGTTACTGTAATCTCCTGTTATCACTGTAAAGCTGCTGTCAAACTCTATAGTGTTAAAAGCGCTATATAAATGAAGATGACTTGACTAATGTTATACTCTTACTGTATAGTCAAATAATTGTTCTAATAATCATTAGATTAATCAATTATCAAAATAATTGTTAGTTGCAGCCGTATTGCTGAGTGATGACAGCAGGTTTCCCTCTGTTTCACCTTCACCTAATCTGAACCCTGTAGCTTTGTCCTGCTTTCTGGGAGATAAAGGACTCTCCAAATCATAAATGCAATTTATCTTATGTCTTTAAATAGCTAGATTTTACTTGCATGTAAGCTCTGTAAAGTTGATTTAAAACAATGTTTGTGAAAAGCTCTCTACAAATACAACTGACGACTTACAATAATAATAAACTCTGGTGCTACTCTTTTGCTAAGATTTATGAAACTTACCTATTAGTTTCACGCTCTTAGTCCGTTTTTCTGCACTTTTCTTCTTCGGTAAGGGCCTTGTGGCCCGGCTTGTTTCCTGGCTGTGATCTGTCACAGACAAGCATTAGTACCTGTTATTGTAAGTGTTTACAGTAAAATCTGACTACTAAAACCTGACAGAGTTCCCAACTGTACGCAGCAGACTATCCTTGAACATTACAATACAGCTATAGGGGAGATGATCACCGGAGTGTCACCGAAGAACATTGCAAGGTCTTCTAGTGTGCCTTCCAACCATAGTGTTTTACAAATCCTTATCCTCAAATGTTACGCATTAAGCTATATGAAATAAAAACTAGAGAAAATTTTTAAATGATCAACTTTACTGTAACATATCCTTGATTAGTAAATAGCTGGTTAAAATATGAACATCAACCATTAGGGTCCTATAACTAAAGGAAGGTGTTCGTAAATGATTATTTTGTCTTGATGAAAAACACTTTTTGACTCACCATCTACATCAGAAACCCCATCCGAACTGCATTGGGCAGGAGATTTTTGAGGGGAAAAGAGGTCAGGACATACGTCTGAAAAACAAAATTGAAACCCTGATCTTCTGCAGTGTAAGAAAGACATACAGAAAACACTGGCTGTATCTGTAAAAAGAGACGATATTTTCTCAGATGATCCAAGCCCCATTTCAACAGATTAAACAACCACAAATGTGTGAACACCATCATTTGATGGACTGTTAGATTAACTTTTTACAAATTGTATTCATACAGTAACTTAATGTACACTACATGCACAGATAGCGCTTACACAGATACACATGGGAGCATTTAAAAGCAGTGTCTATCAGCGGATCCGTCTATCAGCAGATATATAGGGATACGCTGATAGCAACTGTCTATTTACAACATGTTTTGGAAGCGCTGATTAGTGTTGGGCGATATGCTCCATTTTCATATCGTCCTATCGTCAGCCTGTGAGATCAGCGATATACGATATTATCGTGAGGGGGGCGGGCTTACTTATTTGATTATTAACTTGATTATTTACTCATTAATGTGCTTTTTATTACTTCATTTTATATACGATAATATTTTTCGATTTTGCTAGCAAAGGTGGAGTGTTTATTACTAGGCTAGATCAGGTTATTTCCCTGTATAATGAGGTAAAAAAGATCCTAATCATTTTTGTATCCAACTCGGAGTATTTCAACATGTCAGCGGGAAATTTACGGACACACATTATCCTCTCATGCTGTTACAGATGCAGCATTGACTGTAGCCTACTTCTGCGCAAGATGAAAACACGTTTTAATAATTTCTTGGGTCAGAAAGAGTCGGAGTTTGCGATATACGTCCTCCTATGCTCTCTCTGTCTGGATGCACTTCACATGCGCACTTCAATAAGCACAAAGAACGCGGATTAATGTGTTTAAAATGCCGGGGGAAATCAGAGCCTAGGGGCAAAAATCAGTCGATCAGTTTATACTTATGACTTGACTCCGATAAAGGAAAACGGGTTAATGCGTTTACATGACCACATGCATTGTCAGTTTCTTCAGCATAATCGGGTTAAGAACGCGCTCATTCCCTGAAAGTGAAAGTTTGGCATCTGTCGCTGCATTAACGCTGCATTCTCTGCATCGTCAGACGACGATGAATATAACGGTATAGCAACTATTTACTGGCTTAATATTTCTCTTGTGGACTTACATTAATGACAGGGAAAAAATTTGAAGAATATTTCTTGTTAAACAAGTGTTCAAAGCTGCTTTTGATTTTCACAGATGGCAGAGTTATGTTGTGTTCGTGAACTAAAGACGGTTATCAGGCCTATATCATTATTTAGTAATTGTATTGTTTTTTGAGTTATTAGGGTCATTAAACGTTTTGTTAATTTGCTATGTAAACAAAATACTGACGAACAACGATGCCGTTTTCATCTAGGATATGTATAAGAATAATTTGTCTGTTAAAACAAGCACTCTTGATAATTTGTGAATGGATCACCTTTAAATTCAGTTTTGATGTGGGATGTAGTTTTTCAGTCTGTTTTAAAAACATTTTTAAAAAATGTTTTAAATGCGCATGTCGGTGCTGTCGTTAGGCTATGTGGTGATGCCGTTATTAATTTAGGCAAGGCAAATTAATTGTAGTTCCTAATATTAATTTAATAACAATACTAGCTTTATAATAATAATAATTTAATACGTTAATGGTAAAACCAGCCAATTATCGTATTGATATCGTCAAATGCATCTGTCATCTGCGATCTCAGACTATCGTCGATACACGATACTATCGTCTATCGGCACAACCCTAGCGCTGATCATTGCAGCCAATCACAGATATGAGGAGCTTGTAAACACACAGTGGCCAATCAGAGGCGTTTAAGAATCCGCTCAACGCGTCACTTTTGTAAAATTTCAGTACCCACTTGGTACTGAAGTAGTATCTAACAATGCCTAAATCTGTATGGTTTATGTGTACTAGGGGTGTAATGATACACATATTCATATCGAACCGTTCGGTACGAGGCTTTCGGTTTGGTAATCGGTACGCATTACAAAACAAACGGTTCGTTGGACCATTTTTCCTGCCGACATTTTGTTATTTCAAATGTAGGCGCGACCACATTGCCCAACATCAAATGTCAAACGTAATGAAAGCGGAACGAAACTGCGCTACCCGTTATTTTGTGTTTCATGGACCGTTTATGAGTTTGGATCAATGCAGCGCGAGCCGATCTTGATTAAGCAGCACTGTTACTACACACCGCAAAGAGATCCAGTTAAGAAAGCATTTGAATTCGCCACTGTGACTGAAGTAATAACATCACTGCGCGATCTAGTGAGAAGCATCACATTCTCCGTTATTACCGGATCAAACAGCGCTGACGTGGAAACCAGGAAGAGACATTGTTCCATGAATGAACTATTCAGTGTCCACAGATCATCATCATTCATCATGGGTTTACTGTAGTAACACTCACTGTAACCATGGAGGTTTGGCAGGAATAGTAGGCTATAATGCTTTCAAGTAACGTTACATTGGTTTTATTTCGGCATTATGAATAAAATTGCTGCCCTCAAATGTTAATCTGAAACTACTATAATATTACATTTCTTTTTTTTTTTTAAGGAGCAAGGAGCTGTTTTTGTTTTATATGCTCAAAAGAAGAGTCAAGTATGGCTCCATCATTGCTCAAAGTAAAAAATTATCATTTATGTTAGTTTTAATAAATAAATAAATTTAATCAAGGAAATTCATCTGGCATTTCTTTCTTTTTGCTGTATCGAAAACGTACCGAACCGTGACACCAGTGTATCGTATCGAACCAAACTGTGAATTTTGTGAACCGTTACACCCCTAATGTGTACCCATCTCAAATCTACTAAAATAAGATGAAGAAAAAGTGATAAGAACTGCAGTACATACAGTATACTTGAGTAAAGCTACTTTTAACTAATGCTGTGACTATGAAAAGGCAGGAGTTTTTGTAGATTTAATGAAAAACACTATTTAGGTAGTAGGTCATAGTGGTGGTTTTGTATTGAACAATTTTACTGGGAGGTGCTTTAAACAACAAACTTTACAACTGTTTATATAGACAAGTTTAAAATGTAAAATTTAAATCTTACCCTCATCGACTTCTCTTCCTCTCTTGGCTCGTCCTTTTTTTGTTTGTCTCTGTAAAACAGAAGTTGATGTGGGACATTCACCTATAAAAGATTAAAAACAATCAAATATTAGTTCTTGACTGTCCAAAAGTCATAAGTACATACTTTTGATTAAAAGAGCTATAAATAATACATTTTACCTACAGTTGTCAGTTGTTGCCTTTACACTATTTTTACTACCAGAAATTACATGCCCAAGTGTTCCTTTATCAAGTCA
Organism: Chrosomus eos; assembly: GCA_036326025.1. Lineage (NCBI taxonomy): Eukaryota > Metazoa > Chordata > Actinopteri > Cypriniformes > Leuciscidae > Chrosomus > Chrosomus eos. Next base: position 36,825,519 of record CM070837.1, on the reverse strand, counting down.
AAAACATTCTTAAACAAATCCTACTCCAGTTAAAATTATTAAGCATATAGCAGAAAGACTGCTAATTTTGTTTGGATTTTTTAAACAAAGTTGCATATTTGCATATTTAAACACGACCACTGGAAACTGGTGAATTCATTTAATTAATTATTGCATCGGTATAGTAAAGTGTTACTCAACTTTCTACCATCTCTACTGTAGCCTACATGTACTGTACTGTAGCTGGCCTAACAGCCATGAGTAGCGAGTAGTCAAAAGATTGTGTATGCACATACCTGTGTTGACTTTCTTTCCGTCACTTGCTGGACACCAGCAGGACACTTGTGTGGACACACAAATTGAAAAATGTTATATTAATTTCAACAAAATAATTCCAGTCACAGGCTACAATAAGCAGTGGTCTATACAGCACTACTAGACAGTAATGTTTGTTAGCATTCAGTTATATGACAATAAAGACCTTAAGTATAGTGATACACTACATTAAAAATTGCAAACATGTATAACTTAATCTGTATAATTGACAACGTACCAATCATTTGGTCATAGAGAAGCTGATTCAAAGATATTAAAGACCCTCCGACTTCTGCTGTTCAAGTTCACTCGTCATTAGTAATTATGTAGTTTATAACGTTTTCTACTCGTTTTAATTTGTTCTTAAAACTTACTATAGGCTATTTATATGTAAATTATTACATTATATACATGAATTAGCCACCAGCGCGATGTCTCCCGCCCCTCCCCCATCCCGAACTTGCACGCGTTAAACTAGAGGACGAGGCCTGAGATCATGAGATCGTCGACCTGCACTCAGCCTCCCCTCCCCCATCCCGAACACGAACCTGAGATCGTCGACCTGCACTCAGCCTCCCCTCCCCCATCCCGAACACGAACCTGAGATCGTAGACCTGCACACAGCCTCCCCTCCCCCATCCCGAACACGAACCTGAGATCGTAGACCTGCACTCAGCCTCCCCTCCCCCATCCCGAACACGAATCTGAGATCGTCGACCTGCACTCAGCCTCCCCTCCCCCATCCCGAACACGAACTTGTACGCGCTAGACGGCTAGAGACTCTGTTAGAGGACGAGGCCTGAGATCGTAGGCCTGCACTCAGCCTCCCCTCCCCCACCCCAATCACGACAGTTCCGAAGAAAAGAAATGTCAGGGATCATAAAATCATACCTGCGCTGTAAATGTTTGTGAGAATATATATATTAATATGCGCAATTCGGCAAACTGTGCATATAGTGCGATCTCTAACAAATAATCCCCCCCACCCACCCAATCACGACAGTAAAAAAATATATATAAATCTTAAAGATCATAAAATCTTACCTTCACTGTAAAGCTTGCGCATCGATTGTGATGAGATCATAGTCGCTCCATTCTTCTCTTGAACCGGGCCAGGTCACTGCTGCTACTGCTCTGCTCTTATCCATCATCATCACTCTTTACCAGAAGCACCACGAGCGAAAGTGCAGGTGGAGTGCAAGGGGCGTGGCCATCAATTAAGAACGATAGTTTTGGGCGCTGAAACCAGCTCAGAGTTGTTGGTGTGGGGGGTTTTAAGTTTTTTTTTAAGGCAGCTCAAATAAGTGTTCCTCAAAGACAATATTCCCCAGTATTACATTTAATATTAATAATTAAATAATTAATTTAATTAAATAGTAACTATATTAAATTAACATTTATTACTGCAGTTATCCGTAAATTAATTAACAAACCAAAATTCCTCTCTCTTAAAAGTAGAATTTAACAATGCACCTACATTTTAACTATGTACATCCGTAGTGAAGTACTAGTGAAGATATTTTCTTTAGTAAAAGTTCCACAGTGTAATAAAACTATGTTGTAAGGCCTGCATTTACATTTTAACTTAAGTAAAAATACAGTTTAAGCAAAAAAGTATAAGCAGAAAAATATACTTTCAACCAAAAGTATATTCATTATGCACTAATTAAACTACTGGATTGATGCATTAATTAAAATAATTTTTAAATCCCAGATTGTAAAGGTGGAGCTAATTTGAATTATGCTATATTGCTATACTATTACTTTCTGTCACTAATGTTTATATTATGTAAATATTTTGTATCCATGATAGTACACTTACCATGAATAAAACATGGTCCGTGGTGAGGATGCTAAGGTTCATTGCATGGGCTCACTGGGTTACTAGTTTGTAGGCTAATATAAAGCTAACTAAAATACAAAGCAACATAGATGTACACTTAGCCGTTACAGCTACTGTGTAAGCACAGAGACTCTTATAAGATCCAACTACTCACTCATGTGAGTGACTAAAAGATAGAAATGGGACCCACAGCTTTCATTGCACAGGGTAGGCTTGAACATACAGGACACTATGAGACTATAGACAAACCATGATCTTTTCCTAAACTTTACCAAGTAGTTTGTGTGCCTAAATCTAACCAATTATTTGTTTATGCATAAACCTAACCTAAGTAAACCTAACCAAAGTAGGTCATTGACAGTAATTTTTCAGGCATACTGCACTGATATATTAGTTAGAAAAATGTTAATTTGATTGTGAAGACTGCCAGAAAAGGGGGTTTAATCAAAGTACATCAATCATTAAAAGTTAAAATGTCATCATGGACCATGTATTTAGCCCCCATGTAATAAATTACACATGGACAAAAGGACTAACCCTAACCCTAACCCAAAAGGACTAACCCTAACCCAAAAGGACTGATCTTAACCTAACCCAAAATGACTAACCCTAACCCTAACCCAAAAGGACCAATCCTAACCCAAAAGGACTGATCTTAACCTAACCCAAAATGACTAACCCTAACCCTAACCCAAAAGGACCAATCCTAACCCAAAAGGACTAACCTTAACCTAACCCAAAAGGACTAACCCTAACCCAAAAGGACTGATCTTAACCTAACCCAAAATAACTAACCCTAACACAAAAGGACTAACCCTAACCCAAAAGGACTAACCTTAACCTAACCCAAAAGGACTAACCCTAACCCAAAAGTACTGATCTTAACCTAACCCAAAATGACTAACCCTAACCCTAACCCAAAAGGACTAACCTAAACCTAACCCAAAAGGACTAACCCTAACCCAAAAGTACTGATCTTAACCTAACCCAAAATGACTAACCCTAACACAAAAGGACTAACATTAACCTAACCCAAAAGGACTAACCCTAACCCAAAAGTACTGATCTTAACCTAACCCAAAATGACTAACCCTAACCCAAAAGGACTAACATTAACCTAACCCAAAAGGACTAACCCTAACCCAAAAGTACTGATCTTAACCTAACCCAAAATGACTAACCCTAACACAAAAGGACTAACCCTAACCCTAATTTGACTTGGTTCAGTATGGGCATGAGACACAGAAGCGTATGCGAGTGATTCTTGCATACCAGCTAGAAAAAACGTTCCCCTCATTCTAGAGACGCATTCTTAATATGACACTCAGGAGACCCCAGAGACAATCACCATTTAAAGTTAAAAGCTGGTCAGATCATTCTAGAACAATACAGGTAATCTGAAAAACTTAAAGTTCCCCTGTAGTCAATAATTGTATCCCTTAAAGGGATAGTTCACCCAAAAATGAAAATTACCCCATGATTTAATCACTCTAATCACTCTTAGTTATATTAATTATGTTTTTTATTTAACTTAAAATGTTTTAGTTTGTTCACCCAAAAATGAAAATTACCCCATGATTTAATCACTCTAATCACTCTTAGTTATATTAATTATGTTTTTTATTTAACTTAAAATGTTTTAGTTTGTTCACCCAAAAATGAAAATTACCCCATGATTTAATCACTCTAATCACTCTTAGTTATATTAATTATGTTTTTTATTTAACTTAAAATGTTTTAGTTTGTAACGTGTTAAATATGAATATTTTTCTTGCACAAACTCATCGCTTTGTTCAGAAGGCCTTTATTAACCTTTATTAAGAAGCACTTTTATGATGGACAGATGCACTTTTATGGACTTCAAGACAGAAACAGCCATTCACTGCCATTATAAAGCTTGGAAGAGCCAGGACATTTATTAATATGACTCAGATTGTATTCGTCTGAAAGAAGTCATCATGGGGTAATTTACATTTTTGGTTGAACTATCCCTTTAAAACTCATCTTTGATCACCAAAATAACATATTTAAAAGTTTTTTCCTGTGAAATAAATTTCTTAATGTCTTAAAATATCTTGAATGTAACTCTACACAGTGCTATGAATGCGCAAATTAGCCCCGTCTCCACTCATTCACACGAGCTCAGAGATCCACTTGCCTCAACTTTACTATAGTAAACGCTGCACAATTGTATCGCTCTTTAAAACATAAAGATTAATCTTTAATATGATTAGCCTTTTGACTAAACAGCCAATAAAATGTTGCTAATGTTACACAAACCATGTTCCCATTTGTCATCTCAGAGTCAGACAGCTCCCTTCTAACAATCAGCATCATTAGAAACGCTTTGAACATCTCAGAACTTCATTGGAGAAAGGCATATAGTTCATCATAATATACAGCATATACATAATTCGCCCACTATATTGCCAAATGTTCCTAATTTTTCATATCAACAGAAAAATATACTGGATAACCTGGCTTCTCTTGAGACTCGGCTGCTTCAGATAATAGTTAATGATATGCTAAAGCCCCCCTTGTGACACGAAGGTAGTTTGTGACGTCAGAAACGCCAGCGATTTCAAACCGTGTTTTTGAGACTGCAGTTTTAAGGAGAAAATACTCAGCAATGCTGTTGACTTATGAATTTACACATGGTTTGTCTTAAAGCATATTAAAAACACCACATAGACACATTATGAACAACATTAAAAGCTGGATTTACACCACAGGGAGACTTTAATAGTGAGTCGGGTAATAACAGAGTCAGGGTGCTGTTGCTTCATGACTATATCCTGATCAGCTAGCTGTGTCAGTGCTGTGCTCACGCAGGCTTGAGACGGGGAGTAAACATTCACCAGCATGAACAAGGAAAACTCTTGCAGTTTACTCTGCAGAAAACTCTTCCTCTAAAAAGGCTTGCAGTTAATGAAGAGGGCTTCTAATTTAGAACTGCACATCTTTTCCAAAATTGTATACCTGTGCACCAAACTTTGCTAAACATAATTCAGGAAATTATTGTTTTTGTTGGCAAGGAAACGTATATTCACCAGGTGAATATTCAGCAATAAAGCCTGTCTGTGTAAAAAGTGTGTAAAAATGTCTCTGATTTCCCCTGAGTGTGTATGTGAAGTTTTAGCTTAAAATGCCCCACAGATATTTTTTTAGCATGTTAAAAAGAAAAGTTTTTGCGTGTCCCTTTAAATCCAAACGAGCTTCTGCTCCCAGAGGGCGGAGCTTCAAGCGCTCGTGTGGTGGGTGTGTGTGTTAGCAGCTCCGATTACCTCACACAGACATGCACTGAACATTTCAAAAACGTTTAGCCTTTTATGTTCAAACCAGACAAAGATGGAGAGACTGAAGAAGAAGTGACGACATGTAGAAGCAACAGGGACATTTCTGAATGGTTAGTTGATGAATTTATATAGTTTATGTGTAGTTTATCTTCTAGTCATTGATTAGCATATTCTGTCATGATAATCTATAAATCGTGTTCATGGGGGAGGGGTTTCTAGGGTTGGTGATGTCACTAACTCTGGAGGAAGTCTGTGTAGTTCCTTCCAGACATTTGTTGTAGTGCTAAAAAGGAATTTCTTTAAAAACAAATATCTCCATTTGCTTTGAACTTTGTAAATTTGAAGATGTTGTTTATGCTCAAACATTACACACTAACTAAAAGTAAAAAAAAAAAAAAAAAAAGAAATCATACTGAACCACCCCTTTAATAATCAAAAAACCGACAGTCAAATAGCACATTAAAGAAAGTTGTTTTGCCATTATTGTGGCGATGTTAATAGGCAAAAAAAGCAGCTAGCTAGAGCCCGCCGGCGCCGCTCAGAGAGTTTTCCTGTCGGAACCCCTAGCAACCATAGCAACCAATAACGTTCCGGAGGGAGGCTTTCTACAATTTCCTTCAACAGTTCCATTTTATTCGGAAAACAAATTAAACACACACACCAGTCAACAATAAATCCAATTTATATTAATATATTTTCTTAAATAGCCTACATTTTAATAATAAAAATAAACAAAAAATTTATTTTTATCAAACTTGCCTGGGTGGGCCAGTGAGTAATGTGGGCGGGCCAGTGCCGCCCTGGCCCAATGCTGGCTACGCCCCTGGTTTACGCTGGTAAAAGTTATTGGACAAAAGTGACTAAAGATAGGACCAACAATAAAAACTGAGGAGCTCCAAACCAAGGTACCCATCTGTGACATCATGTTTGCCAAATTATCATGCCTTAAGTCAAAACAAGTCGTTTAAATAGGGAACAGCTGAGGTAATGAAACATTATCTGGAATTAATTATAACAAACATAGATCTGAATTGTATTACAATAGTCTTGTATGACAATTTTCAGAGGTTTGTTTAAATTCAGAGCTGTTAAAACATTGATAATGTTCTGTAATCCTTGTTAATAAATCATACCTCTATGAAAACTTACCATGGATTTACTGCAGTAATATTGTAACCATCACTATAGTAAACACAACTATGATAATGATTAACCACGGTTTTACTACATCATTACTGTAGTATCCAAGGTAACTTGGTTTTAGTAGTAACCATGAAATATTATCTCAATAATATATATGGTTAACTCTTGTAGTTATATATGGTTTATATTTAATCATTTTTAAAGGGTATGCTAATCAAAGAAAACTGTAAATATGTTTTTGCAGAACATTATGATGTTACTGTGAAATTGACCTTTGACCTTTTGTGAAATTCAGTCAATTATCAAACAAATTCTTGAGGTATGGGCCAAAA
>CM070837.1:36806111-36808611 GCA_036326025.1 Chrosomus eos | reverse complement strand
AGCGTTATAAACTATTAGCGTAATAGCGTTATAAACTATTAGCGTTATAAACTATTAGCGTTATAAACTATTAGCGTTATAAACTATTAGCGTTATAAAAAGGGATGCACCAATCCACATTTTTTCACTTCCGATCCGATCCCGATACCTGAATTTGGATATCGGCCGATACCGATACTATTCCGAAACCAGAGCTGTGTTTGCTTTAACTCCTCTCTACAGGCAAGTATGATGTCCCAAATATATATATATATAATATATATATATATATATATATTAGAGGTGGGCATAGATTAATTTTTTTAATCTAGATTAATCTAGATTAATTTTAAAATTAATCTAGATTAATCTACATTAAAATGGCTCATTTGAATTCTCCCGAAGGCATTTATAATATGTGTGCTACCCAAATAATGACTAAAAGTAAGTCTTTGAGAATAGTTCATCTCGCATAGGGATGTGCATTTCTGCCAAAAATGCCATTTGACAATCGAGGAGCAAAAGTCGAATATCGTTAAAAAAAACAAAACAAAAAAACGCAATGACAGAAAGGGAGGCCAATTTCATCTTTAGCGATTTGTCATCAAACAAACTGTTTATTAATTGAACAAGTAACATGTTTTCTTCGGGGTTTTTTAACATAGTAATTGGAAGAAGAAAAAAACAATGCGCACGACAGTCCGTTTTTGCATCGCCAATGCTCGTTAGATCAAAAATTAATGTCATCATATGTCATAATGATTTTATGTGAACCTGCCTTGTTACTGCAATAGCCTCCTTTTTAAACAAATTAGTTTCAATCAATGTAAACTATTCGTGTGATTATGCCACTGCGCAATACACGCACATTACCGCGGGATGGCGGGTGTTCATTTCATAAACTGTGGACAATGGTAGCTTATTTAAACCTGTTAACCAGTGCACCGACGCTCTGAAGCGTTTTTTGTAGCCTATAAATTAATGTATGTCCAAAACCCGGATAATGTCATACTTTTTAGTAGTGCTATTGTGGCGTAATAATCTGTTTGGTTGTAAAATGTATTACCTGAATGAAATGAACTCGAATGTATCGTCCTGTGGAATCATTCATTCACGGACAGTTTACGAAGATGTTCAACTAATAAAGATCTTCATCGCTGGCAAAGATATGATGCATTTGCAGATTTGCTTTCACTAGACTAAACTGTAGATCCACGGCCACTTCATCCAACGCTCTTGATGTTCTTAAATCTTCCTGTTACTTACGACTCCTCGAGTGTGAATTGAAAGCGCTTCTGAGTTCAGACGATTCAGTGCGTGAGGAACTGAACAGATTGATTCGCGAACCGATTTAACAGATCTGACAACTTGTTTGATGAAGTCTTTGAACAGAATCGACTCAAAAGAGTGATTCATTTGTAAATGAGCATCGCTCATGCCCATACAAAGGATACAGCGCACTTGGAATGAACTCATTTAACAACGTATTGCATTAACATAAAGTAACGAGAGGAACGTCGCCCAACATAACAAAGTAAAAGTACACCTTGTGTCCCTGACAGGAAAATACCCTGCTGCGCGATCTGTGACAGTAGGCGCGGCGTCAAGTATGTATGTCATACTACACACTAGAATTGCGCGAAAATAACGATATTCGAAAATGCTATTTATGATCCCAACCCAACTTAGATTAACGGCGATATTTTTTTATCGCGCGATAAGAGTCTCACGTTAACGCAGCACGTTAACGCCGATAACGGCCCAGCACTAATATATATATATATATATATATATATATATATATATATATATATATATATATATATATATATATATATATATATATATATATATATATATATATATTTATTTATTTATATACAGTCGTGCCCAGAATTAATGGCACCCCTGGTAAATATTATAAAAAATGGCTATAAAAAATAAATCTGCATCGTTTATCCTTTTGATCTTTCATTTAAAAAAATGGCAAAATCCTAACCTTTCATTGAAGTAAAAGATTTGAAAGTGGGGGGGAAATCACATTATAAAATAAAAGTTTTTCTCCAAAACACGTTGGCCACAATTATTCATACCCTTTTATTGAATACCTTTCTGCAATCTCCTTTTGCCAAGATAACAGCTCTGAGTCTTCTCATATAATGCCTGATGAGTTTGGAGAACACCTGACCTGAGATCAGAGATTATTCCTGCATACAGAGTCTGTCCAGATCCTGCAGATTCCCAGATCCATGTTTGTGCTTCTCCTCTTCAGTTCAGCCACTCATCAGCTCAGGGAACTGGGACGGTCATGGCAGAAGCTTCATTTTGTGCTCCCTAACACATTTTTGGTTGATTTTGATGTTTGTTTTGGATCGTTGTCCTGATGGAAGATTCAACCTCGGCCCATTATAAGATTTAACAGTATCTCTAGCTCCGCCCTCAAACACTGTAGTTGTATATTAGCATAATCCCCGCCTCTAGTGTTGATTGGCTGAACAGCATCTCTTAGCTCCGCCCTCAA
>CM070837.1:36768611-36798611 GCA_036326025.1 Chrosomus eos | reverse complement strand
ACAAACTATATATTCTATCCCCCTACACTGCCCCTGTCCCTAAACCTACCCATCACAGGAGACATGCTGCATTTTAAATTGTTTAATAAAACATTGTTTTTTATGTTTTTTAAGCCATTTGATTTATGAAGACTTTTGAAATGTCCTCATAAACCACACATAAGTTGTAATACCAGTGTAAGGCTGAATCCCAATTCTCTGTCTTACCCCTTCCCCTTAGTTTTGCGCGTTCACGTGAGAGTAAGGGCTATCCCAATTCTCATTTTGATCTAGGGGTAGGGGTAAGGGGAAGGGCTAGATACCCCTTAAGACCAAGAATTTTCGCGAGCTTACTTGAAACCAAGGGGTACCCAGAATGCACTGCGCAACCGACAACAATGACAGACATACCATCCAGAGTGTTCCATAAATGTAGTATTTTCGGCTTAAATGATTGATAAAAAAATTATGACAGTCTTGTTTTGTGCTCTACATAGTTATGTACATATATTTTTGCAACTATGTTGTTTATTGAAACGTTTTTGAAGTTTTTTTAAAAATCGCTAGTTTGCTATGCTAGGCTATGCTAACGTTACATTGCCGATTTGCACAATCAGTCCCACATTTCGAGATCACCCAAAATGTCTGGGATTCAGCTTTTGCTTTCTACAGTCGCCATTCATTATGTGTACATGCACAAGGTGTTGTTTCAATCGGACTGAATTCATTCATTTAAATCGGTGAATCTGAATGTAGTGTTTATCTAATATTCTAATACTACGTGCTTTACATTATACTGTCCTGTATCACACAAGGACCAGCCCGTTCTCAGCCCAAGGCGTCTTATACTGACGCTTTTGTGCAGCGACGCATGAGGAAACCAGGCAGCTGATCCACTTTCGGGATGAAAACGAGCTGAAGTTTTTAAGATCAAAATATGTTTTTTATGTCTACTTTATTGGTTCTGTAATAAAATATATTTTTTATCTAATGTATTTGCCTGTTATGTTTACTTTATTGGGCAATAAAGACAGATTTTTGTCCAAGTGGTGTCTCACCATGGCGTAACCGAGTGGTGTCTCATTTCATAGGGTATGTTTATACTCCTAACGCTTACCACTCGGTTTTGAGGGACAAGGGCTAGGGCTAAGACGAAGGGGTAGGGGTAAGACAGAGAATTGGGATTCAGCTTAATACACATGTCATTATACAAATTTGTGTCCTCATAAATCACATAAACCAACCCACTCACACACACACACACACACACACACACACACACCACTCACTCACTCACTCACTCACTCACTCACTCACTCACTCACTCACTCACCACACACACACACACACACACACACACACACACACACACACACACACACACACACACACACACACACACTCACTCACTCACTCACTCACACACACACACACACACACACCACACACACACACACACACACACATACACACACAGACTCACACTCACTCACTCACTCACTCACTCACTACACACCACACACACACACACACACACACACACACACATACACACACAGACTCACACAGACTCACACTCACTCACTCACTCACTCACTCACACACACACACACACACACACACACACACACACATACACACAGACTCACACACTCACACACTCACTCACTCACACACTCACTCACTCACACACACACCACCCACTCACCACACACACCACACCACTCACCACACACACTCCACCCACACACACACTCACAACACTCACTCCACACCACCTCACCACCACCACAACCACCCCACCACATCACCACCCACCACCAACACACCACCACCACTACACCACACACCACCACACACTCACACAACCACACACCAACCACACACACACTCACACACACCACACAACCACCACACCACACACACACCACACCACCACCACACACTCACCACACCACCACTCAACCACTCACTCACCACCAACCACACCACACCACACACCACCACACCCCCACTCACTCACCACCACACTCACCACCACCCACCAACACCCACTACTCACCCACCCACACACTCCCACACACTCACACCACATACACCCACACCACCACACCAACACCTCACCCCACACACCTACCACTCACACACCCATCACACAACCACACTCACTCACCAACACACTCACACACACACACACTACTACTCACTCACTACACACAACACAACCACCACTCACCCACACACCACACCACTCACACACACTCAACTACACTCACACACCACCAACACATCACTCACACACACTCACCACACACCATCACCACCACCACCTCCACAACCACTCACCACACACACCACACTCCCTACCATCACACACACACACTCAATCCACATACCTCCACCCACCCTCACACCACCCACTCACCTCACTCACTACACTCATCTCCACCTCACACCACAACACACATCACTCACACCACCACACTCACACACACCACATCAACCACTCCCCCACCCACACCTCACTCACACACACCACCACACACACCACACACTCACACACACACTCATCACACCACACACCACTCACTCACTCACATACACCACCACAACCACCACACCACCACCCACACACCACACACACACACCCACACACACCACCACTCACACACACTCACTCACCACTCACACTCACACACACACACCACTCACACCACACAACCCCACACACCCACCACTCACTCACACCACACTCCACCACAACACCCACCACACACCACCACTCACACACCACTACCACTCACCACACACCAACCCCCTACTCACACTCCTCCACAAACACCACCCCACACACCACACACCACACCACACCACCACAACCACACACTCACTCACACACACTCACACACCACACATCACACCTCACACACACCCACACACCACACTCATCACTCACTACTCACAACCACACCACTCACCACTACCACACACTCACCACCACTCAACTCACACACCACCCACCACCCCCCCCCCACACCCCCACACACACCCCCCCCCCACCAACACAAACCACCCACCACACACCCACACCACCACACCCCCCACACTCACACACAACACCCCCCCCCCCACACACCCCCACCCCCCACCACACAAAACACCACCCCACCCCCCACCCCAACACTCCCCCACACCACCCCACACCAACACCACACTCCCACACAAAACCACCCCACCCACCCCCACAACAACCAACCACACCACCACCACCCCCAACCCCACCAACACCACCCCCACCACCAACACCCCAACCACCACACACACCCACCACACACACACACACACACTACCCACACCACACCCCACAACCCACCACACACCTCACACCCCCCACACAACACACAACATCACCAACAACCTCACCCCACACCACCACACCAAACACACCAACACCAACCACCACCACTCACACCACACCCCACACAACCACAACCCACCTCACCTCCACACACCACCCTCCACACCCACACCCCACCACCACTCACACCACACCCAACACACACTCACTCCACACACCACACCACACCACACCACCACACCACAACACCAACCACTCACACACCAACACACACACCACCACACACTCACCACACAACACACACACCACTCAACTCTCACACACCACACCACCACCACTCACTCCCACACACTCACCTCAACACACTCACCCATCACCACCCTCACCACACCCCACCACCTCACACACAACCACACAACCACCACCACACCACCCACACTCACTCACCCACACACCCACCATCCCACACCACAACCTCACCACACCACTCCACACACTCACACCACACTACCCACCACTCACACACCACTCACCCTCACCAACCACACACACTCACCACACACCTCCACTCACTCCTCACACCACACCACTCACACCCACCCCACTCACTCACTCACTTACACACTCACTCACACACTCACTCACTCACTTCACACATACTCACCACCACACACACACACACACACACTCACTCACTCACTCACTCACTCACTCACTCACTCACTCACTCACTCACCACTCACCACACACACACACACACACACACACCACCACTCACCACTCACTTACACACATACCACTCACACACTCACCACTCACACCACCACAACACACACACACCACTCACACACACACTCACTCACCACTTACACACATACACAAACACACACTCACTCACACACACACACCACCACTCACTCACTCACTCACTCACACTCACCACACCACACACACACCACTCACACACACCCCACCACACTCACTCACTCACACACTCACTCACTCACACACTCACTCACTCACACACCTCCACCACACACTCACTCACTCACTCACCACTCACTCACACACTCACTCACACACCACTCACACACTCACCCACATCACTCATCACTCAACTCCAACCATCACTCCTTACACACATACACAAACACACACCACTTATAGTGTATATGGTGCACAAAGAACCATTTCTGTGTGTGTAATGAGTGTGTTGGTCTCTCTGCAATGTGTGAGGATCTGTTCAAGCGCACGAGTGAAACTCAGACCCGACGTCCTACTCCGTAAGGTGTGTGTTTATGCCTTACACTCCTGACATCTCACTAATGTAAAATAAACTAATGTGGAGAATAGTTATTATGCACAAACATCGGGAAACTGTATATTCGTGTAGTGTGCGCATGTCAAAAACACTGTTCTGATTTGAAGCTTGTGACATATAGGGCTCTATTTTAACGATCTGAAACGCAAGTGTCAAGCGCAAAGTGCAAGTGACTTTGTGGGCAGATCCCAGCGCTGTTGCTATTTTACCAGCGGGATAAATGCCTCTTGCGCCTGGCGCAAATCTAAAAGGGGTTGGTCTGAAGAAGCTTCATTATTCATAGGTGTGGTCTGGGCGTAACGTGAAATAAACCAATCAGAGCGTCATCCAACATACCCTTTAAGAGCAGGTGCGCATGTCGCATGGCGGATTGTTATTATTATGGCGCATTTACCAGGCGCGTTTGAGAATCGGTTCACAGCCGAGGATATCGATGTTCTCGTCAGGGCCGTAAAAGAAAAAGAATTGACATTGGGGATGGGACAAACCCACCCAAATCAATAGAAGAAAATATGAGAAAGCTCAACTTAACTGGTAAGTTAAAGAGTAAGGTTTTTAATGTACTTACATTATGGTAAAGGTGATTTCGCAGTCTTCAGATTTTTTTCCTGGTTCAAGACGGACAAACTAATTTGTCAGATGTCCTTATATGTGTCTTGACATGTGTCCACTATTGGGCAAACAGCTCTGATCCGTCATTACAACAATTTGCCTGAAAATTTTGGGTAAATGTGTAAGCTAGATTTAGGCCTATTTTTCCACATCTTCATGGACACCACAATGATTTCCCTCGTGTGGTAATATATTTCCTTGTAATAATGTATGATTTGCAAAAATAAAAACTGCTGCATCTGTGTAGATTACATGAGCAAAGTGTGTGCGCGTTGTGCACGCTACATTATGGTCAAGCATGCGCCCTTAAAATATCATAATAAACAGCGCCACTGACTTTAGACCAGTTTTTTTCTGGTCAGTGGCGCAATTGTTTTATAGAACAGCAAAATAGAATGAGGGAAAGTTTGCGCCGGAACACGCCTCCTCTACAAAGTCAATTGCGCTGGGTGCAAGATAGAGCCCTTAAACACACACATCAACCCAATCACATGTTCAGTGTTCATATAAACACACACATCAACCCGATCACATGTTCAGCGTTCATGTAAACACACACATCAACCCACGATCACATGTTCAGTGTTCATATAAACACACACATCAACCCGATCACATGTTCAGCGTTCATGTAAACACACACATCAACCCGATCACATGTTCAGCGTTCATGTAAACACACACATCAGCCAGATCACATGTTCAGCGTTCATGTAAACACACACATCAGCCCGATCACATGTTCAGTGTTCATATAAACACACACATCAACCCGATCACATGTTCAGTGTTCATATAAACACACACATCAACCCGATCACATGTTCAGTGTTCATGTAAACACACACATCAACCCGATCACATGTTCAGTGTTCATATAAACACACACATCAACCCGATCACATGTTCAGTGTTCATGTAAACACACACATCAACCCGATCACATGTTCAGTGTTCATGTAAACACACACATCCGCCCGATCACATGTTCAGTGTTCATATAAACACACACATCAACCCGATCACATGTTCAGTGTTCATGTAAACACACACATCAGCCCGATCACATGTTCAGTGTTCATATAAACACACACATCAACCCGATCACATGTTCAGTGTTCATATAAACACACACATCAGCCCGATCACATGTTCAGTGTTCATATAAACACACACATCAACCCGATCACATGTTCAGTGTTCATATAAACACACACATCAACCCGATCACATGTTCAGCGTTCATGTAAACACACACATCAACCCGATCACATGTTCAGTGTTCATGTAAACACACACATCAGCCCGATCACGTGTTCAGTGTTCATATAAACACACACATCAACCCGATCACATGTTCAGTGTTCATATAAACACACACATCAACCCGATCACATGTTCAGTGTTCATATAAACACACACATCAACCCGATCACATGTTCAGTGTTCATATAAACACACACATCAACCCGATCACATGTTCAGTGTTCATGTAAACACACACATCAGCCAGATCACATGTTCAGTGTTCATATAAACACACACATCAACCCGATCACATGTTCAGTGTTCATGTAAACACACACATCAGCCAGATCACATGTTCAGTGTTCATATAAACACACACATCAACCCGATCACATGTTCAGTGTTCATATAAACACACACATCAACCCGATCACATGTTCAGTGTTCATATAAACACACACATCAACCCGATCACATGTTCAGTGTTCATGTAAACACACACATCAGCCCGATCACATGTTCAGTGTTCATATAAACACACACATCAGCCAGATCACATGTTCAGTGTTCATATAAACACACACATCAGCCCGATCACATGTTCAGTGTTCATATAAACACACACATCAACCCGATCACATGTTCAGTGTTCATATAAACACACACATCAACCCGATCACATGTCCAGCGTTCATGTAAACACACACATCAACCCGATCACATGTTCAGCGTTCATGTAAACACACACATCAGCCAGATCACATGTTCAGCGTTCATGTAAACACACACATCAACCCGATCACATGTTCAGCGTTCATGTAAACACACACATCAACCCGATCACATGTTCAGTGTTCATGTAAACACACACATCAACCCGATCACATGTTCAGCGTTCATGTAAACACACACATCAGCCAGATCACATGTTCAGCGTTCATGTAAACACACACATCAACCCGATCACATGTTCAGTGTTCATGTAAACACACACATCAGCCAGATCACATGTTCAGCGTTCATGTAAACACACACATCAACCCGATCACATGTTCAGCGTTCATGTAAACACACACATCAACCCGATCACATGTTCAGCGTTCATGTAAACACACACATCAGCCAGATCACATGTTCAGCGTTCATGTAAACACACACATCAGCCCGATCACATGTTCAGTGTTCATATAAACACACACATCAACCCGATCACATGTTCAGTGTTCATGTAAACACACACATCAACCCGATCACATGTTCAGTGTTCATCATATAAACACACACATCAACCCGATCACATGTTCAGTGTTCATTAAACACACACATCAACCCGATCACATGTCCAGGTTCATGTAAACACACACATCACCCGATCACATGTTCAGCGTTCATATAAACACACACATCAACCAGATCACATGTTCAGGTTCATGTAAACACACACAATCAACCCGATCACATTTTTCAGGTTCATGTAAACACACACATCACCCGATCACATGTTCAGTGTTCATGTAAACACACACATCAACCCGATCACATGTTCAGCGTTCATGTAAACACACACATCACCGATCACATGTTCAGGTTCATGTAAACACACACATCAACCGATCACATGTTCATTGTTCATGTAAACACACACATCAGCCAGATCACATGTTCAGCGTTCATGTAAAACACACACATCAACCCGATCACATGTTCAGGTTCATGTAAACACACACATCAACCCGATCACATGTTCAGCGTTCATTAAACACACACATCAAGCCAGATCACATGTTCAGTGTTCATATAAACACACACATCAGCCCGATCACATGTTCAGTGTTCATATAAACACACACATCAACCCGATCACATGTTCAGTGTTCATGTAAACACACACATCAACCCGATCACATGTTCAGTGTTCATATAAACACACACATCAACCCGATCACATGTTCAGTGTTCATTAAACACACACATCAACCCGATCACATGTTCAGTGTTCTATAAAACACACACATCAACCCGATCACATGTTCAGTGTTCATGTAAACACACACATCAACCCGATCACATGTTCAGTGTTCATGTAAACACACACATCAGCCCGATCACATGTTCAGTGTTCATATAAACACACACATCAACCCGATCACATGTTCAGTGTTCATGTAAACACACATCAACCCGATACGTTCAGTGTTCATGTCCCCCCCCCCCCCCCCCCCCCCCCCCCCCCCCCCCCCCCCCCCCCCCCCCCCCCCCCCCCCCCCCCCCCCCCCCCCCCCCCCCCCCCCCCCCCCCCCCCCCCCCCCCCCCCCCCCCCCCCCCCCCCCCCCCCCCCCCCCCCCCCCCCCCCCCCCCCCCCCCCCCCCCCCCCCCCCCCCCCCCCCCCCCCCCCCCCCCCCCCCCCCCCCCCCCCCCCCCCCCCCCCCCCCCACATCAGCCAGATCACATGTTCAGCGTTCATGTAAACACACACATCAACCCGATCACATGTTCAGTGTTCATGTAAACACACACATCAACCCGATCACATGTTCAGTGTTCATGTAAACACACACATCAACCCGATCACATGTTCAGTGTTCATGTAAACACACACATCAGCCCGATCACATGTTCAGCGTTCATGTAAACACACACATCAACCCGATCACATGTTCACGTTCATGTAAACACACACATCAGCCAGATCACATGTTCAGCGTTCATGTAAACACACACATCAACCCGATCACATGTTCAGTGTTCATGTAAACACACACATCAGCCCGATCACATGTTCAGTGTTCATATAAACACACACATCAACCCGATCACATGTTCAGTGTTCATGTAAACACACACATCAACCCGATCACATGTTCAGTGTTCATGTAAACACACACATCAGCCCGATCACATGTTCAGTGTTCATATAAACACACACATCAGCCCGATCACATGTTCAGTGTTCATATAAACACACACATCAACCCGATCACATGTTCAGTGTTCATGTAAAACACACACATCAACCCGATCACATGTTCAGTGTTCATGTAAACACACACATCAGCCGATCACATGTTCAGTGTTCATATAAACACACACATCAGCCCGATCACATGTTCAGTGTTCATATAAACACACACATCAACCCGATCACATGTTCAGTGTTCATATAAACACACACATCTGCCCGATCACATGTTCAGTGTTCATATAAACACACACATCAACCCGATCACATGTTCAGTGTTCATATAAACACCACACATCAACCCGATCACATGTTCAGCGTTCATGTAAACACACACATCAGCCAGATCACATGTTCAGCGTTCATGTAAACACACACATCAACCCGATCACATGTTCAGTGTTCATGTAAACACACACATCAACCCGATCACATGTTCAGTGTTCATGTAAACACACACATCCCCCGATCACATGTTCAGTGTTCATATAAACACACACATCAGCCAGATCACGTGTTCAGTGTTCATATAAAACACACACATCAACCCGATCACATGTTCAGTGTTCATATAAACACACACATCAACCCGATCACATGTTCAGTGTTCATATAAACACACACATCAACCCGATCACATGTTCAGTGTTCATATAAACACACACATCAACCCGATCACATGTTCAGTGTTCATGTAAACACACACATCAGCCAGATCACATGTTCAGTGTTCATATAAACACACACATCAACCCGATCACATGTTCAGTGTTCATGTAAACACACACATCAGCCAGATCACATGTTCAGTGTTCATATAAACACACACATCAACCCGATCACATGTTCAGTGTTCATATAAACACACACATCAACCCGATCACATGTTCAGTGTTCATATAAACACACACATCAACCCGATCACATGTTCAGCGTTCATGTAAACACACACATCAACCCGATCACATGTCAGCGTTCATGTAAACCACACATCAGCCAGATCACATGTTCAGCGTTCATGTAAACACACACATCAACCCGATCACATGTTCAGTGTTCATGTAAACACACACATCAGCCCGATCACATGTTCAGTGTTCATATAAACACACACATCAACCCGATCACATGTTCAGTGTTCATATAAACACACACATCAACCCGATCACATGTTCAGTGTTCATATAAACACACACATCAACCCGATCACATGTTCAGTGTTCATGTAAACACACACATCAGCCCGATCACATTTTCAGTGTTCATATAAACACCACACATCAGCCAGATCACATGTTCAGTGTTCATATAAACACACACACATCAGCCCGATCACATGTTCAGTGTTCATATAAACACACACATCAACCCGATCACATGTTCAGTGTTCATATAAACACACACATCAACCCGATCACATGTCCAGCGTTCATGTAAACACACACATCAACCCGATCACATGTTCAGCGTTCATGTAAACACACACATCAGCCAGATCACATGTTCAGCGTTCATGTAAACACACACCATCAGCCCGATCACATGTTCAGCGTTCATGTAAACACACACATCAACCCGATCACATGTTCAGCGTTCATGTAAACACACACATCAACCCGATCACATGTTCAGCGTTCATGTAAACACACACATCAGCCAGATCACATGTTCAGCGTTCATGTAAACACACACATCAACCCGATCACATGTTCAGTGTTCATATAAACAGACACATCAACCCGATCACATGTTCAGTGTTCATGTAAACACACACATCAGCCAGATCACATGTTCAGCGTTCATGTAAACACACACATCAACCCGATCACATGTTCAGTGTTCATGTAAACACACACATCAACCCGATCACATGTTCAGTGTTCATATAAACACACACATCAACCCGATCACATGTTCAGTGTTCATGTAAACACACACATCAGCCAGATCACATGTTCAGCGTTCATGTAAACACACACATCAACCCGATCACATGTTCAGTGTTCATGTAAACACACACATCAACCCGATCACATGTGCAGTGTTCATATAAGCACACACATCAACCCGATCACATGTGCAGTGTTCATATAAACACACACATCAACCCGATCACATGTTCAGTGTTCATGTAAACACACACATCAACCCGATCACATGTTCAGTGTTCATATAAACACACACATCAACCCGATCACATGTTCAGTGTTCATATAAACACACACATCAACCCGATCACATGTTCAGTGTTCATAAAACACACACATCAACCCGATCACATGTTCAGTGTTCATATAAACACACACATCAACCCGATCACATGTTCAGTGTTCATATAAACACACACATCAACCCGATCACATGTTCAGTGTTCATATAAAACACACACATCAACCCGATCACATGTTCAGTGTTCATGTAAACACACACATCAACCCGATCACATGTTCAGTGTTCATATAAACACACACATCAGCCCGATCACATGTTCAGTGTTCATATAAACACACACATCAACCCGATCACATGTTCAGTGTTCATGTAAACACACACATCAGCCCGATCACATGTTCAGTGTTCATGTAAACACACACATCAACCCGATCACATGTTCAGTGTTCATGTAAACACACACATCAGCCCGATCACATGTTCAGTGTTCATATAAACACACACATCAACCCGATCACATGTTCAGTGTTCATGTAAACACACACATCAACCCGATCACATGTTCAGTGTTCATATAAACACACACACATCAGCCCGATCACGTTCAGTGTTCATATAAACACACACATCAGCCCGATCACATGTTCAGCGTTCATATAAACACACACATCAACCCGATCACATGTTCAGTGTTCATATAAACACACACATCAGCCCGATCACGTTTATTGTTCATATAAACACACACATCAGCCCGATCACATGTTTATTGTTCATATAAACACACACATCAACCCGATCACATGTTCAGTGTTCATATAAACACACACATCAACCCGATCACATGTTCAGTGTTCATATAAACACACACATCAACCCGATCACATGTTCAGTGTTCATATAAACACACACATCAGCCCGATCACATGTTCAGTGTTCATATAAACACACACATCAACCCGATCACATGTTCAGTGTTCATATAAACACACACATCAACCCGATCACATGTTCAGTGTTCATATAAACACACACATCAGCCCGATCACATGTTCAGTGTTCATATAAACACACACATCAACCCGATCACATATTCAGTGTTCATATAAACACACACATCAACCCGATCACATGTTCAGTGTTCATATAAACACACACATCAACCCGATCACATGTTCAGTGTTCATGTAAACACACACATCAGCCCGATCACATGTTCAGTGTTCATATAAACACACACATCAACCCGATCACATGTTCAGTGTTCATGTAAACACACACGTGTGTGTGTGTGTGTGTGTGTGTGTGTGTGTGTGTGTGTGTGTGTGTGTGTGTGTGTGTGTGTGTGTGTGTGTGTGTGTGTGTGTGTGTGTGTGTTCAGGTGTCGTTTATGGAGATCTACTGCGAGCGAGTGCGAGATCTGCTGAACCCCAAGAGTAAAGGAGCGCTGCGTGTCCGAGAGCACCCCATCATGGGGCCGTACGTGGAGGACCTGTCCAAACTCGCTGTGACCTCCTACCAGGACATCCGAGACCTCATGGACTCGGGGAACAAGGCCCGGTGCGTGTACATATCAGCATCCCTGTCACTCCTGAACGCAGATTAACCTCATCCTTCCCTCGGGTCATTTTGACCAGGACATTTATTTCTTGAAATTTGAGTGTTCATCAGAGGGGTCCATGACCCCAGGATTTTTGTCGCACTTGAACCACGAATACACACATTTTTTTTAATAGATTCGAGGAGTTTGGTGGTTGAAATGTTAAAAGTAGCAAATCCTTCCCTCTCGGGTCAATCTGACTCCATTAGGAGAAAAACGAAAAAAAGCTTTAAATTCAAACTAAGAAAACTAAAATTTTACCCCCAAAATTAATGTATAATGTCTACATGTGTGTGTGAACGCACACTGAAGAGAAACTGGCTTTAGGACCCAGAGGAACATCATTTACTCCATATAGAGATATAAGCCCATCTAGAGTCATGAAATATCATGTGTTATTATTATTTATCCATGAGAGGTCAAAGACTCCTGATGTAAGATATTTACAGCTGAATTAAAAGGGTTACGCATGAAATTGTGAGTTATTTTGATTTCAAGTTGAAAGAATGTGCTTAAATGACTATTTATTTATTATTTATCAATTGATCAAATCTAGTAATTTAAAGGTAAATACAAAAAAATATTTAAATAAAAAAAATCACCAAAAACTGCATTAAAAATGTAAAAAATACTATCAAAATGAAATAAGCTTTCTGAAAAAAAAACAACAGTATAATTTTAGGGCTTCGGGTCATTTTGCCCCACGAGAGAAGGATTAGTTACAGAACGTGAGGGAAGGATGAGTCCTCAACATGACTTTGATTGGTTGATCAGGACGGTGGCAGCGACGAACATGAACGAGACGAGCAGTCGATCACACGCCGTCTTCACTATCGTCTTCACTCAGCACCGCCGAGATCAGCTGACCGGCCTCGACACAGAGAAGGTGTGTGTGTGTTTCAGTACTGTGTGTGTTGGTGTATTATATATAAATTTGCGCATAAAATAATATTAATAATGTTTATTAAACAAAAATATAAATTACTAAATAAAAACAAAATAAAAATAATATATATTATTAATATATATTATCTATATATATATTATATATATATATATTTCTGGCTTGTGCGTGTGATTTCTGAGCGTCACATGCTCTCTGGCGTGTGTGTGTGATTTCTGAGCGTCACATGTTCTCTGGCGTGTGTGTGTGATTTCTGTGCGTCACATGTTCTCTGGCGTGTGATTTCTGAGCGTCACATGTTCTCTGGCGTGTGATTTCTGTTTGTCACATGTTCTCTGGCGTGTGCATGTGATTTCTGTGTGTCACATGTTCTCTGGCGTGTGATTTCTGAGCGTCACATGTTCTCTGGCGTGTGTGTGTGATTTCTGAGCGTCACATGTTCTCTGGCATGTGATTTCTGTTTGTCACATGTTCTCTGGCGTGTGTGCGTGTGATTTCTGTTCGTCACATGTTTTCTAGCGTGTGCGTGTGATTTCTGTGCGTCACATGTTCTCTGGCGTGTGATTTCTGAGCACCACATGTTCTCTGGCGTGTGATTTCTGAGCGTCACATGTTCTCTGGCATGTGTGTGTGATTACTGTGCGTCACATGTTCTCTGGCGTGTGTGTGCGTGTAATTTCTGATCGTCACATGTTCTCTGGCGTGTGCGTGTGTTTTCTGAGCGTCACATGTTCTCTGGCGTGTTAGTGTGATTTCTGTGTGTCACATGTTCTCTGGCCTGTGCGTGTGATTTCTGTGCGTCACATGTTCTCTGGCGTGTTAGTGTGATTTCTGTGTGTCACATGTTCTCTGGCCTGTGCGTGTGATTTCTGTGCGTCACATGTTCTCTGACATGTGCGTGTGATTTCTGAGCGTCACATGTTCTCTGGTGTGTGCGTGTGTTTTCTGAGCGTCACATGTTCTCTGGCGTGTGCAGGTCAGTAAGGTGAGTCTGGTGGATCTGGCGGGCAGCGAGCGAGCGGATTCATCTGGAGCCAAAGGCCTGAGACTGAAGGTACGGCACTGATGTTTCCATCCATAATGAAGAGGCAGCTTCTCCTTCACTCTTTTACACACACTCTCTGTTCTTCAGGAAGGCGCTAATATTAATAAATCTCTCACAACTCTGGGGAAGGTCATCTCCGCTCTTGCTGAAAACGTGAGTTAATTCATAAAATGATTCATCTGTCATCATTAGGGGTGTCACGATTCTCCAAATCCTCGATTCGATTACATTTTCGATTCTAAGGTCACGGTTCGATTCGATTCTCGATTTTTACCTCTTTTTTTTTTAAGCACAGGTTGCTGTTGCTCCTAAAAAGCTGACATCAGTTAATAGCGATCTCACACATCTCTGTTATTATCAATGAAGTTTATACACTTTGTTTGTTATAATTAGAGGATTTGCCAGCATACAGAATTAAGCACTGAACAAAAAGTCTGTTTTGAGCGATGAGGGGAGTATATCTTAAATGCTTCTGATTGGCCATTGCGTTCAAGAAATCAACACATGTCTGTTATTGGCTAAATCGTTCAACGCTGCATGTTATAAATAAAAACTCTGGCCTATAAATCGTTTCTATTTTGTTTTAGTTGTTCCCCTTCAGTCGCTCACGTTCGACGTGACGACGTTAGGGGGTCACTTCAGGGAGCCCTATCAACTTCGAGTATCTAAAGAACAAGCCAATGAACGTTGGCGTGCGTGAAACGCGTCACGCGCCTCGCCCCGCAGCGTGGGTATAAACAGGAAGCGGACGCCGCACTCATTGTCTTTCGCTTCGGAGCCGAGCTTTTATTGACTCTGAGTTCTACAGACTGCTGCACGTTATTCATAACGAGAACTAGAGGGAGAAGGAAACTCTGCTTCAGTGCTGGTGTGACGGCGCGATCAGTGGTGGCCGCGAGCATTCTAACCACAACTGCCGTTTTCACGGCATCATCTGTGTGTATGTGTGTGTCGGTCTCGTGGGCGTTCCTTAACTGAGAGTGTACCCGATTACACCGCGGCTATCCCTGGGTGCTTCAGCACTAAAACAGTTTTTATTTCTTTTCTCTGTTTGATATTTTCACTAAAAGAGCAACACAAGCGTGACCCTGCGTCCTTTTCAGGATGTCATTCCGCTTGTGCGTTTCTGGGTGCGGTCGTTCCCTGGCGCCAGCAGATGGCCACAAGAGTTGCCTCTCGTGTTTGGGCATTCAGCACGCTGAAGCAGCTTTTGTGAATAGTTCATGTTCCCATTGCGGGAATATGACTATGGCAGCGCTTAGATCGAGACTCGCTTACCTCACGGGAGGTGCAGTCCCCTCGCCTATGCCCCGATCTAGTGCTTATTCTGCCCCGCAGAATAGGCCTACTTCAGCGCATGACCAGGGTGATCTGAGGATTACCGTGAGGGCTTCCCCGTCGAGGCAATCTCTGCGGGCCCCTCACGCCTCTCATGTGCTGTTGCCATCCGCGCCCCTTTGCGAACGGCTCGGTCGTTCTCCGGAACGGCCAGTCGTTTCCTTTGGGGCGCCAGCTGACGATCAGATGTCGATCGCAGCATCGGAAGGGGAGCCTTTCTCCTCTGGAGATGACGACTCGGCTGCATTGCCCCCTTCGGGGTGTGTAGCGTTGTCCGAGCCGGATCCAGAGTGGGCGGCTGTGCTTTCCCGGGCCGCCGAGAAGGTCGGGCTTGTGTGGAATCCTCCACCACGTCCCGAACCTTCTCGGTTGGACGATTGGTTTCTCGGGGCGGGCCGTGCTGGTTCTCAGTGCGCCGCCCCGGTACCTTTTTTTCCGGAAGTGCAGGCGGGGCAGCTAAGGGGTATGTGGATATCCCCCCGGTGGAGCGGGCCGTCGCGATGCAACTGTGTCCGGCATCCGCCTCCTCCTGGCGGGGTAATCCGCGCCTCCCGTCCAAGGCCTGTAAGTTTTCGTACGGTCTTACGGCGAAGGCTTATAAGGCCTGTGCTCAGTCACCTCAGCCACCTAGGGCTTCGGGTCAACTGGGAAAAGAGCAAACTCACCCCCGGGCAGAGGATCTCTTTTCTCGGTATGGAGTTGGACTCGATCAACATGACAGCGCGCCTCACCGAGGCCCGCGTCCAGTCAGTGTTGAACTGCGTGAGCACGCTCAGACGCAGAACAGCGGCTCCACTGAAACTGTTTCAGAGGCTCCTGGGGCATATGGCATCTGCAGCCGCGGTAACGCCGCTCGGATTGCTTCATATGAGGCCGCTCCAACACTGGCTCCACGATCGAGTCCCGAGATGGGCGTGGCAGAGCGGCTCGTGCCGGGTCCAAGTGACTCCGCACTGTCGCCAAACTCTCAGCTTGTGGTCAGACCCTTCGTTCCTGCTAGGGATGTCCCGATACCACTTTTTCACGTCCGATACCGATACCGATACCGATGCCGCAGCTTTGGCTTTTGCCGATACCGATATTAATCCGATATTTTTATTTTATTCTTAAACTAATAAAAAATATAGCAATTTTCTCAATTAGCCACCTAAAATATACCTCCTATGTAGTCCACAACAACAGTTGATTATGAAAGATTGCCACCCTTTATTCAAACACTACAAAAAAAATATATATATATATATAAATGAAAGAAAATACAGGTACTTCAGTACTTAAAGCTAGCTAGCTACCAACAGGTTTAAAGTTAAAACAATTTAAACAGCAGCATTCTACATTGTAAATACCAGTACAGTTTTTGTTTTTTAAATCAAGTAGAATTTCTATAACTGTGTTAAACTGATTATCACTCATACATATTGATGGACAGTGTATTATACAGTATCTATCTATGCAATCGTTTATTGAGCCTTTTCTTTTAACAGTTTTTAGATTTCAGTCACTGTGCGCGTGAAGACGAATTATAGTGCTCTGACTCTAGTGATCAAACCGACAGCGTCAGACACCCGGTAGAGAGTAACACGATTGAGTTACAGGCAGCAATACGTCCAGCAAGATAAAGTTGTTCTATCCGAAAACATAGACCTTTATCTTACAAATCAAGTATAATAGTATTAACATTGAATCATCTTGAAGATAGTTTCATCATTGACTGTAACCGAACGCGACGCGCTGTTTGAATGCTGAATGGAGAATGACTGACAGCCGCGAGAGGGAAAAGTTTACGTGATCTTGAATTTAATGACTTAAATATAAATTTCTCTTTCACATAATGGCTTCAGAACACTTATAATAGAGTGCACGAAAACGTTATGGTACTTTAGAATGTTTTTGTGCCTTTTGTGGGGCTTAACAATAACACATAATAATAGTATACCCACAATATCGGATTTGGATCGGCCTCGTCTGATCGATGTCTGATCGATACCCGATCCCGCAAAAATGGCAGTATCGGAGCCGATACCGATCCTGAGTATCGGATCGGGACATCCCTAGTTCCTGCGGGCAGGTGTTCCCCTAGAACAAGTGTCCAGGCACTCTGTGGTCACCACGGATGCCTCTGCCACCGGCTGGGGGGCCACGTACAACGGGCATGCAGCTTCAGGTCTGTGGACGGGGCCTCAACTGCATTGGCACATCAACTGCCTCGAGCTGTTAGCAGTACATCTTGCATTGGGCCGCTTCAAAACGCCGCTTCGAGGCAAGCATGTACTGGTCCGTACGGACAGCACTGCGACTGTTGCGTACATAACCGTCAGGGTGGTCTACGCTCCCGCCGCATGTCACAACTCGCCCGCCATCTCCTCCTTTGGAGTCAGAAGCATCTGAGGTCGCTTCGTGCCATTTATATTCCTGGCCTGCTCAACCGTGCAGCCGACGAGCTCTCACGGCAGCAGGTGCTACCGGGAGAGTGGCGAGTCCATCCCCAGGTGGTCCAGCTGATTTTCAGGCGCTTCGGGACTGCACAGGTAGATCTGTTTGCCGCCCCGGACACGTCTCACTGCCAGTTGTTCTATTCCCTGACCGAGGGCACCCTCGGCACGGATGCTCTGGCACACAGCTGGCCCCCGGGCCTACGCAAGTATGGCCAGCTGAGTTAAAAATTCTGTCCTGTAAAACAGTACTCCTGGTTGCATTGGCCTCCATCAAGAGGGTAGGGGACCTGCATGCATTTTTGGTCGACGAATCGTGCCTGGAATTCGGCCCGGTTAACTCTCACGTGATCCTGAGACCCCGGCCCGGATACGTGCCCAAGGTTCCTACCACTCCCTTCCGGAACCAGGTGGTGAACCTGCAAGCGCTGCCTTCGGAGGAGGCAGACCCAGCCCTGGCTTTTTTTTGTCCCGTCCGCGCTCTGCGTCTGTACGTGGACAGAACGCAAAGCCTCAGGACCTCAGATCAGCTCTTCGTCTGTTACGGAGGCCAGCAGAAGGGAAAGGCTGTCTCCAAGCAGAGGATGGCCCACTGGATAGTGGATGCCATCGCCTTGGCTTACGAAGCCCAAGGCGTGCCTTGCCCACCCGGGTTGAGAGCCCACTCCACTAGGGGTGTCGCTTCTTCTTGGGCGCTGGCACACGGCGCCTCACTGACAGATATCTGTAGAGCTGCGGGCTGGGCGACACCTAACACGTTCGCTAGGTTTTATAGCCTACGTGTTGAGCCGGTTTCTTCCTGTGTGCTCGCTTCAACCAGCCGGTAACACCGAAGTTTCCGCTCTTGTGTCGGCTTGCTGCGCCACTCTCCTCCACATGGAGCGGATACGTGCGCTTTTTTGCTCCAGTCGAGTTCCCCACTCTGGCGAACCCTGTGAGTTCCTCCGCACCCCTCCGGCAGTGAGCCCGTGTCTTTCCCTTGGCAGAGTCCGCTGTGCCGTCACTGTCTGGTGTAGCCTCCCCCTTCTCAGGCTGGAGCCACCCCAGTGACATTCCATATGTTGCACTGCCCTTCTGGCCAGTCCATATGTGTATTCTCCACATGTTACCTCCCTTCGGACAGGATGTGGCTTCCGCAGCGTACCTCTCCCCTGGAAAGGCACGCTTTCCCAGCGTTATCCAAGAGTTCCACTGTGTGGGTTAACGGAACAACATTGAACTCCCTCTACGCAGGTCTTCCGCCCCAGCCAGTTGGGGGTCTGAGAGTCTTCCGTAGGGCGCTGGATGTGGCAGCAACCGATGGCGTTTTCCATGGGATCCCCTAACGTCGTCACGTCGAACGTGAGCGACTGAAGGGGAACGTCTCGGTTACTAATGTAACCCTCGTTCCCCGAAGGAGGGAACGGGAGACGTGACGTCCCGCTGCCACAGTTGCTGACCATCGCTGTACGGCCGACTCAATCTCGGCTCCTCAGCGAAAAACAATGAGTGCGGCGTCCGCTTCCTGTTTATACCCGCGCTGCGGGGCGGGGCGCGTGACGCGTTTCACGCACGCCAACGTTCATTGGCTTGTTCTTTAGATACTCGAAGTTGATAGGGCTCCCTGAAGTGACCCCCTAATAGGGATGCGCGGTATACCGGTACTGCAAAAATACCGGTATATATTATATTTCAAACGGTACTATATCATAATTTTGTTAAATTCGGTATTTGATGCGCTGCTGTTTCGAAGTTCACCGCTAGGCGGCAATGCGCTACCTAAACTGACGCGGGTCACGCAAAAGCGGCAAACGGTGACAACAGAGGAACACGATAGTCAAACGAAGCTCATTCAAATTTCTACACGCCCGAAATTAATAAATAGAGAGAGCAGTATGAGTGAAATAAGGCATCACTTTGCCTATGAGTAAAATAAGGCATTACTTTGCCTACAAAAGTCGTGAGAAAAGTATAGAAACAGATCTCAATGCACTACTCTGCAAACGGGGAGGCAACACATCAAATCTGCCGAAGCACTACTCGTCAGTTGCTCATCTTGACTTGTTCAAAGAGTTCAGAAATCGACAGGTTAGTCCATCATTTAACTGATTTAATTTAGACTTTTATTGAACACTGAACCGCGCACATACATAAGAGCTTATTAATATGATACGGTAAACACGAAAGCTCAAATCTGCTTGCATGACGCGCTAGAACCAATTCAGTTTAGGTCTCATCATGGTTTCAAACAAACATATATTACTTGAATTTGAATGAATAAAGAATAAAAATTTTAATAATATTAATTTTAGTATTAGTGATAGTAAAATGAATGGCATATTAGTGCCACTGTGGCGCGAGAGAGAGAGAGAGAGAGAGAAGAGAGAGAGAGAGAGAGAGAGAGAGGAGAGAGAGAGAGAGGAGAGAGAGAGAGAGAGAGGAGAAGAAGGGAAATATTTCTAATGTTACAATTAAGCTACATTTGTCAACATTCATTAGGTAACCTGACCTAACAGTATTATAGCATTTATTAATCTATATCAATCAGTAATTAAATACCTAAAAAATTAAATATACTAATACATGTTTATCATGTTAACATTACTTTAAGCTATGCATTAAACTAATATGAACCCAAACAGTAACCAAACCAAGATAAATAAATGCAATAAATGTTGATAATTCTCTGTTGATGCACAACAGCTAATGGTTTACATGTCATGTCA
This sequence comes from Chrosomus eos, assembly GCA_036326025.1. Classification (NCBI taxonomy): domain Eukaryota; kingdom Metazoa; phylum Chordata; class Actinopteri; order Cypriniformes; family Leuciscidae; genus Chrosomus; species Chrosomus eos. The sequence goes on along the minus strand of CM070837.1, from coordinate 36,776,938 downwards.
TTTCATTATTCTATTATTAGCCTTTGTGAATCTATTATTATAGATATTAACCTATTTTAATTGTATTATTTCAGGGTTTTTTTCTAAATCAAAATTTAACCTACTGTATGTTCCCTGACTGATTTTTTTTATGTACATTTTGATACCTTTCTTTGCACATTTGGTAGTGGAGAGTTTCAAGCAGTGTTTTTTACGTGTCACTTAAATTGAGACTTTTTTTTTTTTTTACCTGTGGTATCGATTTAGTATCGATACTGAGGTATAAATTCTGGTATCGTACCGAAACCAAAATTGTGGTATCGAGCCATCCCTACCCCCTAACGTCGTCACGTCGACGTCACGTCTCCCGTTCCCTCCTTCGGGGAACGAGGGTTACATTAGTAACCGAGACGTTCTTGTTGCTTTTCTGCAACAGATAAATACATGTATTAGTTTTTATGTTTTATTCATAGATATTTCTAGTTTGCGGGAGTCCTGCGAATCGTTTTATTCTCCCGCACACACGGAGTGAGTGTGCATTACCGCCAGCGCCCGCGCTCGCACTCGGCCATCAAATCTAGTCCTCAATCAGTCTATGGCCGCGCCGCACTCTATTGTGTTGGGAGTGCACGTCTCTAGATCAAGGGCCCGATCCGAGGATAGTGACGGGAAATATTGGCCCGGGTTGGGTCAAGTTCGGGCTCGGGCAGAGAATCTAAGCTCTAAGCTAAGATAGAGGACTCACAGCCTTTCAACACGTGTGTTTTTATCCGCGCTGTGATGAGTCGTTCATTGCCTCTGTCACGCGACAAATGAACAAAAGACTCGGAAGGTAAAGTAATTATTTATGTTCCCTGTAAATTATTTTTGACTGCATTATGTTGGTGGATGTGTTCGGGGAATTTGCCTGTTAAAAGTATAACATTTAAAGCCCCTGAAATGAACGAAATGACTAGAAAAAAAGATTAGGCCTAGTTCATTTTGATGAAGGAGATCGAACAAGAGAGTCAGTAAAATGATCCGAACGGGCATGGCAGCATCGACGATTCCATTTTTTAATTCGAAGTTCGAAATTGTGACTTAATTTCGGTCGATTTCGATTTAAAATCGAAATCGTGACACCCCTAGTCATCATGTACTGCTGCAAACCCATATACTAAATGCATGGGAAAGACAGAAGTGCTCCATCTTTAGCAACATGTTCACGCTGCTGTTTCTAAAGACAATGAAAGTATGTGGTATTCAAAATGTCACTAGAAGACTGAATACATGACTTTGTTCTAGGGATGGCTCGATACCACAATTTTGGTTTCGGTACGATACCAGAATTTAATACCTCGGTATCGATACTAAATCGATACCACAGGTAAAAAAAAAAAAAAAAGTCTCAATTTAAGTGACACGTAAAAAACACTGCTTGAAACTCTCCACTACCAAATGTGCAAAGAAAGGTATCAAAATGTACATAAAAAAAATCAGTCAGGGAACATACAGTAGGTTAAATTTTGATTTAGAAAAAAAAAAACTGAAATAATACAATTAAAATAGGTTAATATCTATAATAATAGATTCACATAGGCTAATAATAGAATAATGAAATGACATGACATGTAAACCATTAGCTGTTGTGCATCAACAGAGAATTATCAACATTTATTGCATTTATTTATCTTGGTTTGGTTACTGTTTGGGTTCATATTAGTTTAATGCATAGCTTAAAGTAATGTTAACATGATAAACATGTATTAGTATATTTAATTTTTTAGGTATTTTAATTACTGATTGATATAGATTAATAAATGCTATAATACTGTTAGGTCAGGTTACCTAATGAATGTTGACAAATGTAGCTTAATTGTAACATTAGAAATATTTCTCTCTCTTTTCTCTCTCTCTCTCTCTCTCTCTCTCTCTCTCTCTCTCGCGCCACAGTGGCACTAATATGCCATTCATTTTACTATCACTAATACTAAAATTAATATTATTAAAATTTTTATTCTTTATTCATTCAAATTCAAGTAATATATGTTTGTTTGAAACCATGATGAGACCTAAACTGAATTGGTTCTAGCGCGTCATGCAAGCAGATTTGAGCTTTCGTGTTTACCGTATCATATTAATAAGCTCTTATGTATGTGCGCGGTTCAGTGTTCAATAAAAGTCTAAGTTAAATCAGTTAAATGATGGACTAACTGTCACCAGTGTGATCTGTGTTTCTTAGTTTTCCCCATCTCTGTGTTTTGGTTTAGTCCTGTGTCAGTTTTCCCGCTCCTCGTTTGTATTCAGTTCCTCCACCTGTGTCTAGTTAATTTGCCCCAGCTGTGTCTTGTTCCCATGATCGGTTCTCTGTGTATTTAAACCCAGTGTTCTCCTTCAGTCCTTGTCGGTTATTGTATATGTTGCGTTCGTATGGTATGTGTTGATTCTCCTGAGTTCTTTGAGCATTAAAATCCTGTTAATTGTTATTTCTCGTCTCCTCGTGCTTCCCGTCTACACCCATCCGTGACAGAATAACCGACCCGTAAAATGAATATTCCTGCTGTGGCTCTACTCTGCCTGGAACAGAACAACCGTTCCCTGGAATCCCACACCAGGGATTTTCTGGAGTTGGCGTACCTCACTCACTATCCTGACCGATCCCTCTGTGTATTCTACATTGCCAGTCTCAGTGAGTGGTCCCGGGCACGCCTACCAGGGAGCGGCCCTCGCTACGATTTCGCCGCATGTGTTGAGTGGGTGTTGGTAAATAATGAATCTACATTTACCATCGACCTCGTAGAGCCTGCCAGCACCCCTCAACTCATTTCCGAGTCTCGTCCCGCCGAGACTTCTTCACCGCTGGTCCCGTCCAGCCCAGTCAAGCCCTCACCGCTGGTCCCGTCCAGCCCAGTCAAGCCCTCACCGCTGGTCCCGTCCAGCCCAGTCAAGCCCTCACCGCTGGTCCCGTCAAGCCCTGCCAAGCCAGACCCTTTTGACGACCTTCCGGAGCTTCTTCCCCCAGAGACCGTCCAGCCAGAGACCGTCCAGCCAGAGACCGTCCAGCCAGAGACCGTCCAGCCAGAGACCGTCCAGCCAGAGACCGTCCAGCCGCCAGAGACAGAGCCCGTCGCCTGCCTGCCAGACCCTGAGCCCATCGCCTGCCCGCCAGACCCTGAGCCCCACATCAGCCCTGCAGAGCCTTCACCGCTGGTCCTGTCCCACGTCTGCCACGACCAGCCGGAGACCACCCAGCCAGAGACTGTTCCTGAGCCTGAGCTGAAACCCGTTCTTCTCCCCAAGAAAATTTTGGGGGGGGGCTATACGCCTTCGCCATGGCCACCCGAAGGGGCAGCACCGCCATGGCCACCTGAAGAGATAGCTCCACCCTGGACGCCCGAGGGTCCCACAGCTCCGCCCTGGACGCCCGAGGGTCCCACAGCTCCGCCCTGGACGCCCGAGGGTCCCACAGCTCCGCCCTGGCCACGCCCACAGCCTGCTCCGCCGTGGTCACGCCCACAGCCTGCTCCGCCGTGGTCACGCCCACAGCCTGCTCCGCCCTGGCCACGCCCACAGCCTGCTCCGCCCTGGCCACGCCCACAGCTGCTCCGCCGTGGTCACGCCCACAGCCTGCTCCGCCCTGGAAGCTTCCCGGACCTGCACCATGCCCTCGTAAGCCTTCAGGGCGCCCACCCTCCCACCCCTTTGGATATTGTACGGCGCGAGGACGCGCCTTTTTTGGAGGGGGGGGTAATGTCACCAGTGTGATCTGTGTTTCTTAGTTTTCCCCATCTCTGTGTTTTGGTTTAGTCCTGTGTCAGTTTTCCCGCTCCTCGTTTGTATTCAGTTCCTCCACCTGTGTCTAGTTAATTTGCCCCAGCTGTGTCTTGTTCCCATGATCGGTTCTCTGTGTATTTAAACCCAGTGTTCTCCTTCAGTCCTTGTCGGTTATTGTATATGTTGCGTTCGTATGGTATGTGTTGATTCTCCTGAGTTCTTTGAGCATTAAAATCCTGTTAATTGTTATTTCTCGTCTCCTCGTGCTTCCCGTCTACACCCATCCGTGACACTAACCTGTCGATTTCTGAACTCTTTGAACAAGTCAAGATGAGCAACTGACGAGTAGTGCTTCGGCAGATTTGATGTGTTGCCTCCCCGTTTGCAGAGTAGTGCATTGAGATCTGTTTCTATACTTTTCTCACGACTTTTGTAGGCAAAGTAATGCCTTATTTCACTCATAGGCAAAGTGATGCCTTATTTCACTCATACTGCTCTCTCTATTTATTAATTTCGGGCGTGTAGAAATTTGAATGAGCTTCGTTTGACCATCGTGTTCCTCTGTTGTCACCGTTTGCCGCTTTCGCGTGACCCGCGTCAGTTTAGGTAGCGCATTGCCGCCTAGCGGTGAACTTCGAAACAGCAGCGCATCAAATACCGAATTTAACAAAATTATGATATAGTACCGTTTGAAATATAATATATACCGGTATTTTTGCAGTACCGGTATACCGCGCATCCCTACTTTGTTCTTCTGTTTTCTGAAGTCATAGCGCACAGGTCATGTGGACAAACTGTCATGATGCTTTTGTTTTGTCATTCATTGTCATTATGTGGCAAAGTGCAGCGTGGACTTTCTGCTGAACATCTCCTTGATGTTGTACAGAAGAAAGACACTCGTACAGGCTTGTAATGAGATGAATGTCCTGTAGAGAAGCTACTGATGTATTTATGTACCATTTGAAGCCCCAGAATGTTAAAAGACTGTTTGTTTATATGTGACAAACAGCAAACCAGCAAAAGAAAGAAAAGTGAGTTCATTCCGTACAGAGACTCGGTGCTCACCTGGATCTTGAAGGAGAACCTGGGTAAGACACACATTTTAACTATTTATTTAAGTCCACTTAAAAGAAATGATCTACAGGGACACAAATACTACAGATGCAGTCAAATGCATGCACATAATCAAGGACTAGTGGCATACAGCAGATTTTCACCATTATTAGCATCACTCAGTTGTTATGGGTACAAGTAGCACCGTCTCCGCCAGATATGACGGCTGCCTATAATAGCAGACAGAGCGCAGTACTTTGCTAGCCGTTTAGCCTTCTTTTTGGGCATCCCTAGTTGTTGAAGCCCCCTTACAACCAGCCTGTGTGTGTGTCCTAAGCTGCCAAATATGATCACAAGAAGTCGGCTCTGATAACCTAACTCTGAGATGACGTTTAGGAGTGGTTGATATTTAATCATCTTAGTCATAAAGGCTTCTTCCATACTAGAGTCAAAGGTACATGCAACCTCCACAACGAACACCTCGCTGATCTCTTCATTAATCACAACAATATCTGGTGTATTTGCAAGCACATGAGAAAAGGTTTCAGGGCTATTACAATTCTGAAACATAGAAGATTTTACACAAGAATGTTTATACATTTTTACAGCAGATGAGAAATGACATGATATGTCCTTCACTATAAGATCCACTATTCTGTCGTGGCGTGCGATGTACATTCCTTTATAGGCATGGCAGCCGTTCAGGATGTGTGGCAGTGTTTCAGTGATGTGTTCTGTAGTGTGGTGTAAGCAATGAGGTACCTGAGTTGTAGGAAACCAGATAGACAGATTGAGTCTAGTTGGAAGAACTTGTAGTCTGGCTTTTACCGTAAAAATGACAATGTCCTCACTAAGTGCAGTATTAGGGTTAGGGTTAGGGTTAGGGTTAGGTACACACACACACACACACACACACACAAACACACACACACACACACACACACACACACACAAAACACACACACACACACACACACACACAAACACACAGAAACTGGTTTCTGGTTATGAAAACACAGTAACACAGTACTGGTTATGAAACACGTGTGTGTGTGTGTGTGTGTGTGTGTGTGTGTGTGTGTGTGTGTGTGTGTGTGTTGTGTGTGTGTGTGTGTGTGTGTGTGTGTGTGTGTGTGTGTGTGTGTGTGTGTGTGTGTGTGTGTGTGTGTGTGTGTGTGTGTGTGTGTGTGTGTGTTTCAGGTGGTAATTCTCGTACCGCTATGATTGCTGCTCTCAGTCCCGCAGATATTAACTATGAGGAAACACTCAGCACACTCAGGTACATCAATCAATCAATGGATGAACCATCTATCCCTGTGACTGTCACAGCTGTGTTTTGTGTGGTGTGTGTGTGTGTAGATACGCTGACCGTGCAAAGCAGATCCGCTGTAATGCTGTAATTAACGAGGATCCAAACGCTCGTCTGATCCGAGAACTGAAGGAAGAAGTGAACCGACTCAGAGACCTCCTGCTGTCACAAGGGCTGAGCCGACTGGTCACCGCTCCAGGTACACAGATAAAAACACACACACCTATTCATTTATTCTCTTATCCAAAGCGACTTGCATTTGAGGAATACAGCAAGTGATTCATCGTGAAGAAGCAAACAAACACAAAAAGTGCTCAAAATACAAAGTTTCAGACATTGCTGAGAGTAGCATAAGCTAGAACAGGGATGGATTAAAGGTAAGTTAAAGCATAGTTTAGTTTTTTGTTTTTATGATGAGGTTACGTGCTCACGTAAGAGATGAGTTTTCAGCTATCTTTGAATGTTGTTAGGGATTCTGTATTCCGGATGAAGGTGGGAGAAGAACCATGAATGAGAATGTTCTGGAGAGTGTTTTTTTGGCTCTCTGTGATGATGTCACAAGCCGTCGCTCATTGACCGATCGTAGGCTTATGGTAGGGATGTAGACTCATAAGAGGAGAAGAGGAGTGGTCCAAGCGCTGAACCCTGAGGAACCCCAGTGATGTGGTGTATATGGAGAAGAGGAGTGGTCCAAGCGCTGAACCCTGAGGAACCCCAGTGATGTGGTGTATATGGAGAAGAGGAGCGGTCCAAGAACTGAACCCTGAGGAACCCCAATGATGTGGTGTATATGGAGATGAGGAGCGGTCTAAGCACTGAACCCTGAGGAACCCCAGTGATGTGGTGTATATGGAGAAGAGGAGCGGTCTAAGCACTGAACCCTGAGGAACCCCAATGATGTGGTGTATATGGAGATGAGGAGCGGTCTAAGCACTGAACCCTGAGGAACCCCAATTATGTGGTGTATATGGAGATGAGGAGCGGTCTAAGCACTGAACCCTGAGGAACCCCAATGATGTGGTGTATATGGAGATGAGGAGCGGTCTAAGCACTGAACCCTGAGGAACCCCAGTGATGTGGTGTATATGGAGAAGAGGAGCGGTCTAAGCACTGAACCCTGAGGAACCCCAGTGATGTGGTGTATATGGAGAAGAGGAGCGTTCCAAGCACTGAACCCTGAGGAACCCCAGTGATGTGGTGTATATGGAGAAGAGGAGCGGTCTAAGCACTGAACCCTGAGGAACCCCAGTGATGTGGTGTATATGGAGAAGAGGAGCAGTCCAAGCACTGAACCCTGAGGAACCCCAGTGATGTGGTGTAAATGGAGAAGAGGAGCGGTACAAGCACTGAACCCTGAGGAACCCCAATGATGTGGTGTATATGGAGAAGAGGAGCGGTCCAAGAACTGAACCCTGAGGAACCCCAGTGATGTGGTGTATATGGAGAAGAGGAGCGGTCCAAGAACTGAACCCTGAGGAACCCCAGTGATGTGGTGTATATGGAGAAGAGGAGCGGTCCAAGAACTGAACCCTGAGGAACCCCAGTGATGTGGTGTATATGAAGAAGAGGAGCGGTCCAAGCGCTGAACCCTGAGGAACCCCAGTGATGTGGTGTATATGGAGAAGAGGAGCGGTCCAAGCGCTGAACCCTGAGGAACCCCAGTGATGTGGTGTATATGGAGAAGAGGAGCGGTCCAAGCACTGAACCCTGAGGAACCCCAGTGATGTGGTGTATATGGAGAAGAGGAGCGGTCCAAGCACTGAACCCTGAGGAACTCCAGTGATGTGGTGTATATGGAGAAGAGGAGCGGTCCAAGCACTGAACCCTGAGGAACCCCAGTGATGTGGTGTATATGGAGAAGAGGAGCGGTCCAAGCACTGAACCCTGAGGAACCCCAGTGATGTGGTGTATATGGAGAAGAGGAGCGGTCCAAGCACCGAACCCTGAGGAACTCCAGTGATGTGGTGTATATGGAGAAGAGGAGTGGTCCAAGAACTGAACCCTGAGGAACCCCAGTAATCAGTTGATGTGCTTTGGATGCCTCCCTTCTCCAGGCAACCCTGAAAGACCTAGATAGGAGAGTATAGAAAGAGAGATAGGACTCAAACCAGTGGAGTTCCTGTGATAAAAGGATGGACAGAAGGATTTGAGGATTCACAGTAGATCCAGGAGAATGAGAACTGATGATTTGGATTTAGTCTCGGTTGAATGGCCTTTCTAGAAACCAGATTGG